>JAJPUD010008511.1:0-65217 GCA_023553655.1 Myrmecobius fasciatus | reverse complement strand
CTCTGTATGTCTGTCTCTCCCTCCTCTGTATGTCTGTCTCTCCCTCCTCTGTATGTCTGTCTCTCCCTCCTCTGTATGTCTGTCTCTCCCTCCTCTGTATGTCTGTCACTCCCTCCTCTGTATGTCTGTCTCTCCCTCCTCTTGTATGTCTCTCTCTCCCTCCTCTTGTATGTCTCTCTCTCCCTCCTCTTGTATGTCTCTCTCTCCCTCCTCTTGTATGTCTCTCTCTCCCTCCTATTGTATGTCTCTCTCTCCCTCCTCTGTATGTCTGTCTCTCCTTCCTCTGTATGTCTGTCTCTCCTTCCTCTGTATGTCTGTCTCTCCCTCCTCTTGTATGTCTCTCTCTCCCTCCTCTTGTATGTCTGTCTCTCCCTCCTCTTGTATGTCTGTCTCTCCCTCCTCTGTATGTCTCTCTGTGTAAATATATACAATATATACATATACACACAATATACAAAAATATGCATATATTATTACATATGTACATATATGCATGCATTTTCCAAGTTGTATTTTGTGTGCCACCCAAAGGAAAATATTAATGAAATTGGCCAAGCCAAAGTAGGTATTTCATAATTCTAAGAATGCTTCAGCAGGTTTGCAGTTGTTTTCAGAATAGGGTTATAGATGTAGCTCTGAGAGGCATCCTAACCCATCTTATATTCCAATATTCTCCTTTTATAGGAGAGGCCTCAGGAAGCCTAATGTGTTGCTTTAAGCTGCAGAGGTAATTACTGAGCAATTGGCCAAGGCCCAGGACTGGCCCTCAGACACTCTGATTCCATAGGCAGGTCTGAGTCGTTCGTTGTTCTTTTAATATGTGACTTAACACTTCATTCCTCTTGGCTGAAGGAAGAGCTTTGCAGGATGTAATGGAAGTTAGGTCTTCTCTGGCTAATTCAAAGGAAGAAAGCCCCTTGCTACTGCCTGTCTTCCTGTTAGCACAAGTGGAGAATTGCTATCCTTAGGCTACTTTTGAGACTGCAGAGCTTCAATTAGAAGCATGGAAAATGGGATCCGGATGGCACATAACCAGGCTTTTAAATTTTATAGAAATGTATTGAAGCTGGTAGTTATGAGGCTACTGGTTTTCCTTGAACAGTTAGTACTCAATCACAATTTGTTGAATAAATGAATGAGAATGATTCTCTGCCGGAAACAACTATAGGCCCATTGGAAGAGACAACTCAGTGTAGTAATAAAAATATTCTTATATTATAATATGTATATATGTATATATATATATATATATCTTGTAATAGTTATCCTCGGTGTGTATGGCAACTGCTGTAAAGTGGAATTTTTATATAGAACTTCTGTGATGGTGATGAAGAATCTTTATCTCCACTTTACAGATTCATAAGAGAAAGTAAGTAGAAGGCTACCCCCTCCCCTCTCCAAAAAAAAAAAAAAAACAACTTATTAACTAAATGATATAGTGGATAGTGAACACACTTTGGAGCCTAAAAAACTTAGGTTCAAATTCTGTTTCTGACATACTGACTTTGTGACTTCTGAAATTATTGGTGCTCCCAGGTGGCTCTCTGAGAATTTAAGTTGCATGAAAGATGTAGATTTGTACCCAATAGGAAAAAAATTCTTTCAGGGACTCCTTATGTCAATGGGGTCACAATTTTAATTATTATACTTTCCACAATTCATCCGATTTTTAAATTAAGAACATGGAACATAACACTTTCTCCTATTATTATAAACAATCACGATCAAAGCTTCACTTTTAGATGTGAATATTTAAGGAAGTAAAACCTTATAAAATACACTGGATGGATAGATGGAGAGGGCCTAGAGGAAGAGGAAAAGACATAAAGCAGAAATAGGATGATGATGAGAAGCAACAGAAAGTGAAAATAAAGATAGAAAGAGACTGAGAAATCTCTGGGATAAATAGAATTAATGAACTTTTCATATAGGCATGTGGGCCTTAGACTAAGATATCATCCATTAATAATATCCTTTGAAATATTTATTTGTTCATAATAAGTTCAGAACACACCATTAAGCACAGGGAAATGGGTAGTACAATTTTATTTTCAAACATCAGAATTTGTTTTTGAAATAGTCATTTTTTCTTTAAAATTAAGATTAAGATCTAGGTCAGGTTTCATCTCTACCAATTATTAGCAGTTACCAATTACTGGTCACAGATAAGTTATTTCATCTTTAAGAACTTCAGTTTCCCTGAAAACTGAAGGGATGCCCATCAATTGGAGAGTGGCTGAATAAATCATAGTATATGAATGTTATGGAATATTATTGCTCTGTAAGAAACGACCAGCAGGACAATTTCAGAGAGTCCTGGAGAGACTTGCTTGAACTGATGCTGAGTGAAATGAGCAGAACCAGGAGATCATTATACACAGCAACAAAAATATCATATGATGATCAACTCCGATGGACATGGCTCTCTTCAACAAAGAAATGTCTCAAACCAGTTCCAATTGTTCACTGAAGAAAGCCATATGCACCCAGAGAGAGGGATATGAAATATGGACGACAACATAACCTTTTCATGATCTCTATTGATATTTGTTTGCATTGTGTTGCCTTTCTCTGATTTTCTTTTTTTTCTTATAGATAGGATTTTTCTTGCATAACTTGTCAAGTATTTCAACATTATTAACATATAGTGGACTTCCTGCTGTCTGGGGGAGGGGAGGGGACTGGGGGTAAAATTTGTAATGGAAAGCTTTGTAAGGATCAATGCTGGGGAACTACCCATACATATGTTATAGAAATAAAAAGCTTTAATAAAAAAAACAAACAAACAAACAAAAAAGAACTTCAGTTTCCTCTTCTCTGAAATAGAGGATCATATCAGATAAGCCTAAAGGTTCTTTTTCAGCATCTACTATGCTAAGATTTTTGAGCCTAAGTTTCAGCAAGATTGACTTCAAACACAGATTTCTTGGACTGTCAGGTGTACTAAAGAAGATGGTCTCATTTCAGAAATCCTCAAGGTCACATTTGAAACAAGCCTTTATTTCATTGCCCTGAGACCTACAATTCCTCAATTAAATTAAGCTTTGGGCTGTTTTGTTTGGGAGCCTAACAGGACCTCTATAGAGATGATCTGTGAAGAGAAACAAAACCAACATAGCAGAACTAAACAAACAAAAATCCTCTTCAGGAATTAATTTCAATGAGCTAGTCAATCTACAAGCATTTCTTCAGTTCCTACTATGCGCCAGGCACTGTCCTAGTTGGTAGGAATACATACCAAAAAAAAAAAAAAAGATAGAAATTATATCTGCCCTTGTAATCTCTCAGGGGAATAGCATATACACATATAAGTATCTACAGAATAAACACAAATAAATACAAGGTGAGTGAATATAAGAAAGCTAGGGAAGGAGGGCAGTAGTAGGTAGTGGGAATAAGCAAAGGCTTCATGTAGACATTAATGCTTTGACTGAACCTTGAAGGAAGGGCGGGATTGCATGAAGTCTGGAGGAAGTACTTTCTGGTGCAAATGACCAGAGGTGGGAGATAGTGCTCTGTGATATTGTATTAAACCTTCAGGCTTTTCTCTCATAATAGGATAGGCATACCTACTCATCAGGAGTGAACTTTTTCTCTGTGTTTCAGAACTCTAGTTGAAAAAATGTCACATGAATGGTCAAGAGAACTCCTATCAGTCTCTACTTTAGGGTCTTCACTCCATTTTCTTAAATAGTGCATAAATTCAGTGCTAAGGCCATTGCTTTGAGTAAATAAGTCACTGTTGAATATAGGAAGATCAGATGTTACTTCTAAAACCCACTCCTAAATCCATCCCCCTTTTTTTTCTAGCAGTTGAAAGTATCTTTTCTTCATTAACATGACTGAGGAATTAGTAGAAAAGTTTGGGTTTTTTAATAGATAAAAGGGAGAAAATGATTGTTTTGAATCCTTTTATTACTTGAAGTGTTATAATGACTTAGAATTCCAATCAAAGCCTTATTTAGTTTTTTTTTTAAGTAATTCCAAATAAAGAATTTTTTTTTAATTGTGTGTATTTAGTCAGTAAAAATTTTCCTTTTACAGGGAAATCAGGGGAAATGTTCAGGGCATTGTCATTTTGGTCTAAGAGAAAACATTTTAAGATTATGTATAATAGTAGATAGAGTGCTGGACCTCAAATCAGAAAGTCCTGAATTCAGATCCTCCCCCAGACACAGTAAATCACACAGTAAGTGTGACTCTGGACCATCCTATGGCCAGACCTCTCCAAGGTGAAGATTTCTCTCTTTTAAAATAACAGGGTTGGATTTAATGGCCTCTGGTTAAAAAATGTGATCCTATGATTGTCTAGGCCCTCTTCTTTAAAATTATAAATACAAACTTTGAAATAGAAAGATTTTTTAAAAAAAATAAATTTTCATCTATCTGGGGCAACTAGGTGGTGCAGTGGATAGAGCACCAGCCCTGAAGTCAGGAGGACCTGAGTTCAGATTTGGTCTCAGACACTTAACACTTTTTAGTTGTGTGACCCTGGGCAAATCACTTAACCCCCATTGCTTCAAAAAACAAACAAAAACTTTCTATCTGTCCCCATAAAGCAGAAGTCTCTTTCAACCATTGGCATTGCACCTTAGCTCTTAGTGAAATAAATGAGGTGATAGTTTATTACTCAATGCCTTTAAGGTGATACTGTGTCCTCTTCATTATGCTACCTCTTCAGCTTCTTAGAAAAAGACTAATTCATAGAAAATTCTATAGTACAGAATATCTTTAAAGTTTAGTCTTTTTCTTTTGGCTTATTTTTCCCTCAGCTTCAAAAGGAAAGCACCAAGACTAATTCTCCACCTAAGACAAAGAGGGGCAATGTGGTATTTTATAGAGTGAGCAACAGACTTGGACTCCGGGAGAATGGATGCTGATCTTACCTCAGAGGCTTAATAGCTGTGTGACTGTAGGCATATAAGCTTAACATTTCTGAGCCTTGGTTTCTTTATTTATAAAACTAAGATAATAATAGCATCTATCTGACAAAGTTGGTGAAATACTTTGTAAATTTTAAAGTTCTCACTGTCTCTCTGTGTCTCTCCAGACGTTGTTCAAGTCAAATCAACAAACACTTAATAAGTATTTGCTTTAATAATAATAATTATAATAATAAATAAATAATAATAATAATAAAATCTGTCCTCAAAGTAATTGAGGGGAGAATGTTTGTTATTTATTATTATTATTTCCTAATTCTAAGTATGAATGACTAAGTAGAATTGGTATGAAGAAAAGGAGCAGATGATGTTGGAATTACTTTGAATTTCCTACTTAGATGATGTAAAAACAGGTCTGTATTGGACTTGCCCCTTTTTGCTTTTCATTTTCTACGAGTCTTAGATGGAATGAATTATTCTTGTTCAACTTTAGGTCAAAATAACACACATTATGATTTTATAGTTATTTGAAAAGTTCCAATCTGAGGCAACATGCTGGCCATCCAGAATTCTCAGTGGAGTAAAAACTCCCAGCTCATAGGGCATGAGCTCTTGTCTTTGAATTCAGGTGTCCCTGAGTCTAATCTGATTTCAGACACTCACTGTGTAACTTGAGGCAAATCACTTAACACTATGTCAACCTTAGTTTCTTCAAATACAAAATGAGATAATTGCACCTACATCACTAAGTTGCTTTGAAGATCATCAAATGAGATCATATTTGTAAAAAATGCTTAGGAGAATGTTTGACATATGGTAGGGTCATATAATTGCTTATTCGTTAGTTCTTAAGGATGGATTCGAGGTTATTGAGTACTTTGGCCCTTCTTTGTATGACTGGTACTCCATGCAAGTCTTGCCTATAAATAAGTGTTTCTTGACTGCCCAATGACTAATGATGAGGAGAGTTTCCCTAACAAATGAGTTGCATGGCAATGACGTTTTTATCTATGACAACATTCGGATCTGGTTATAGTCTAGTCTTAATCTGGGCTGCAATTTGCATCTGGGAAAGGAATTCTCACACCAAGCAAATCACTAATCCATGAAATATTAAGATTATTATTATGATAGTGGAACATAGGAAGCAATCACTCCATGTTACTTAATACTTTATTATTATCATTTTCTCAAACCATCTCTTCCATACCCCACACAGACTTTTTCAAAGGCCCTCGGCTTCTTGTGTCATGATATCGTAAACCTTAACAAAGCTAAGAGAAGGAATATAACAATGTGGATGGTTGGATGTTATTCTTAGATTCCAAAGCACCATTTCTTGGGGAGCAGCCCAAGATGTGGAAAATGAGACACCTAGTGTCCACTCACCAGTTAGCAATGCCTGGGAAATAAATAAGAATAAATATGGAAATGATGCTAGGATCCTACTTATAAGTGGGGCAATTTTATACAAAGCTCAGCTTCCACCATTGTCAAAGATTGGGCCAAGAGGCAAAGATAAGGATCTGCTGGGGCCTAGCCCAGCTCCACATTATCTCCAGTTCATAGAACCCTTAGGAGCTTAGATGGAGGGAAAAGGGGGGAGGAAGAAAATGTATTAGTTACCCACTTTAAATTTAATTGGCATTACTAATATTTTCTCCATCATTTTCTTAAGTCTGGACAGTCAATAAAACAAATCAGACCCTGATTTGTAGCATTTTGCAGATTTCCAAAATGTAAATCCTCACACTGAAAATTTAACATTCTGTTCCTGCTAGCCAGTCCCAGGTGGCTCTGTCACATCCCTGGAGCTTAGACATTTTTGAGACCAGCCTAGAGATTTGCTAAAGATGTAGAGCACTAAATTAATTTAAATGTAGAGACTGTAAAAACACAGGTAACTTTCTGTTTTGTTCCAATATATTTAGACAAGAACTGTTAATCTCTGGTTAGAAGTTACCTGAAAGCTCTTGAAAAGTAAAAACCTAAAGAGTTCTTCCACGAATGTTATTTAGCACCTTTTAATCTTTAAGAAAGACTTCTGCCAGCATTTATTAAGCACCAAATTGCTACTTTTATATTGTTAAGGATTCTATTCCCCAGGTAGCTTATATTGTTGTAGGGAGTGGGAAGAGAGCTGCTAGGGATGGCACATACACACATAAGTAAATAAAAACATACAAAAATAAATGAGAGGAGAATGTTAACAACTGGAAGACTAACAAAGGTCTAGTGTGATAAGTAGCACTTGAAACAAATTTCTTCAGCTAGGTAGTACAGTGAATAGAGGTCTGGGCCTGAAGTCAGAATACCTGAGTTCAAAACCAGCCTCAGAAATTTACTAGTTGTGACCCTAAATAAGCCATTTAACTTCTGTTTGCTTCACTTTCCCCTTTTGTAAAATGAGGGTATTAATAATAGCATCTTCCCCCCCCCCAAGTTGTGAGAATCAATAGCTCTTGGCAACTTGGTGCCACAGTGGACTAATTGACTCCAGAAACAATCTTTTTCCTGAGTTCAAATATGACTTTTACTAGCTATATGACTGTGCAATTCATTTAACCCTGTTTGCCTCAGTTTCCTCAAGTGTAAAATGAGCTACAGAAGGCAATGGCAAACGACTTTAAACGACTTTAATATCTTTGCCAAAAAACTCCAAATGGGGTCATGAATAGTCAGAAACAATTGAAAAATAACTGAAGAACAACAAAGTACTTAGCACATTGCCTGACACATAGTAAATGCTATGTTAATATTAATTATTATCATTGTGATTTCTCCCAATACTTTATATGGTGTGATGTTTCACATTTTTTGTTTTAAATTTTATTTTAATACTTATTAGGGATTTGCAGTTTTATTGATTTGGATACTTCCTCTGCCAATGTAGATTATAACCCCGCTATAGTTCAATGAAAAGACTCTTGAGAGATTCTGTTGTTGAAATTTTAATAACCTTTGGCTAAACTAGAATCTCTCTGAACTTAATTAGGCTGGCCCTCAGGCAACGGATACACACTGATCCCATACTCAAAGTGCTATTAATTTTGATAGGCCATTATAAGACCTACATTTGGCCCACCTACCTCCATACCATAGCAGAATAAAATTTTGGAGTACAATGTATATTGTGTATGTGTGCCCGCATGTGTGTGCACACACATATACATAAATACATATGGATATATAAAATTAATATACAAAAATATATTGTAATATGTGTGTTATTTAATGCTCAGAAAATTACTTGTTTTAGAAATAAGAAAAATCCTTTAGACGAGTCAAGAGTTAGATTGGGAAATCTACAACTTAAGCAGTCTATATTATCCCCCTTCTGCATAATCTTTGAGAGTATTCTAGGCCTTTATTAGAGTAATGATGGAAAAGTGAATTTAATGATGGTAGTTACATGTTGTTCTGTGGTCTCTTATTTAAATGAACTCTCTTAGTTGAGCTATGAACAGCTGTTCTCGTAGTTATGCTTTCTTTTGAGAAAGCTTCCCTTTAATTACCCTATTTCATTCCCCAATAAACAATCTGCATCTAACTTAAAGCACTTTCTGCTGAAAACATTTGGGTGTTTTGATTCTTTAGTAGCTGTCCCACTACTAACAATTATGGAAAAGGGCCCACTATATTTTTACCATGGCATAGCACCCTAACTAATGTGTTCTTTGCCCTTATCTCTTATCTGTTAACAGTCTTTCTTAGGTTTTTCCTGGCACTTTAATTCTGGTAGAATGGACATACAGATGTTATGATGTCTGGGCCCCGAGGCTTCCAGGTCCAGCTGTCATGTTAAAAGCTCACTGCCAGCATCGTGTAATGATATTAATGGAAACCTGGCTTAGTTATCTAACTCATAATAAGTATATAGAGTTTCTTTTAATACATCAAAATTGTAGGATCCCTAATTTCCTGAATGTATCGTTTTGATTGAACTGACTAGTCAGTTAATTACATTAAACTCCAAGTCAATTGAGCCATTTTTTTAATTGAATGGTGGTTTAATTGAAGTGGTCACTAAATTCAGTCAAAATGGTCCTAGAATATTTGTTTTACTGGGTTTAGAGATCACTAAGTTCAACTCTTTTACTATATATTTTTCATTTGAAACTTGAAGCCCATGTAGAATATACCATTAAAAAAAAAACCCAACATGTATCTTTGAAGTTCACAAAACTTTTTCCATCCTCATTGTGGGTAAGGGTGGGGTGTGTGATTGAATTTCTGAGCTTTGCAGATGGCATAGCTAATCCCACTCGTCTTTAATACAAATGACTCAACAATCATCGTTCCTTGTACATTCCTGGAGAAGTGATTTGAGAAGGCTAAAAAAAAAAAAAAAAATTCAGTAAGGAGTCAGGTGACCTGATAGCTCTTCACTTTTCCAGCCAGAAGTTAGCAAGGTCATTTGACACTCTCAGATAATAAATGTCTTGGGTTCCAGGCTTCAGAGAAGTGGATACCCTTACCTTTTAAAACAGTCATTAGATAATACTCTTTCTGAGGTTGTGTGCTTCATCTCTTTTAATACCTACTGCTCTGAAAACAAGTGGCCCAAGGTGAAAGGCAGATCAGATTCAGAAATTCTATCTGGATTTACATATCATTTACAGATTAGAAATTCGATTGAGGCATCCTTACAAAAGAATTGCAACTTCTCAAAATGCGCACTGACTCTAGAACATAGTAAGTGCATACTAAAGGCTTTTTGATTGAACATATCAGGTTTTTAGACTGAATAATTCATTGTATTTTTATCGAGTGTTTACATCCCAAGTGATTTCACATGAGGTTTGTTTGCCACCTGGTGTATTATTCACGCTGTAACTTATCTAGGGCAATTTTATATTTGTCTTTTTTTTTCTGCCCAAGTAGTCTCTTTATATATATAGACATCTCCTAGTCCATTAAGGAATACATACTAGCAAGATCTTAAAAGAAGACTTTTCCATAGACTTCTAAATTGTTCTGACTTCAAATATCTTCTCCTACTAATGTATCTTCTTGCCAAATGAATCTCTAAAACCACCATATTCACTTCCCAAATTAAAATTTGAGCAGCCAATACATTGTTGGTGGAGTTGTGAACTGATCCAACCATTTTGGAGAGCAATTTGGAACTATGTCCAAAGGGCTGTAAAACTGTACATACCCTTTGATTTAGCAGTGCCATTACTAAGTTTGTATCCCAAATAAATCCTAAAAGAGGGAGAAGAATCCACATGTGCAAAAATGTTTGTAGCAACTTTTTTTAATGGCAAAGAAGGGGAAAGAGTGCATGCCCATCAATTGGAAAATGGCTGAATAAGTTATGGTATATAAAAGTAATGGAATATTACTATTCTATTAAAAAAAATGATGAACTGGCTGATTTTAGAAAAGCCTGAAAAGATTTACATGAACTGATGGTGAGTAAAGCAAGCAGGACCAGGAAAACATTATACACAGCAACAAAATTGTGTGATCAATTATGATAGTAGTTCTTCTCAGCAATTTAGAAATCCAAGGCAATTCCAATTAACTTTGGGTGGAAAACACCACCTGCATCCAGAGAGGCAACCGTGGAGACTGAATATGAATCAATGCATACTATTTTCACCTTTCCCCCCCTATTTTTTTTTCTTGTGGTTTTTCTTTTTTGTTCCAATTTTTTTTCTCCCAATATGATTCATGTGGAAATATGTAAAAAATGAAGTACATATATAATCTAAAAAAAAGAAAAATTAAAAAAATTTCATTGGCTCCCAAATGCCTATAGGATGAAATGTAAAACCCTTGGCCTTGCATTTAAAGCCCCCCATAAAATGGTTCTCACCTTCCTTTCCAATATATTACATATCCACATTTTCTCTGTTCTAATCAAACTGGAGTGATGTTCGTTCCTGATGTGAGACTGGCTATCTCTGTGCTTTCAAACTGTTATTCTCCACAACCTAATCATAATGCTCCATAATTCTCTGCTGATGACTTCCAATCTCACCTGTACAACTTTCCTTTCAGACATCTTTACTACTGGTCCGGTCAACATCTTAAATATCCTGTCCTAAACTGAATTCATTATCTTTCCACCTTAACTTTCTCTGTTGTCCACCTTCCTTATTACCATAAATAGCAATATTATCTTCCCAGTCCTTCAGACTCACAACCTAGGACTCATCCTTGACTCCTTACTGTCTTACACATCACCTTCCATCCAATCTGTAGCCTGTTGATTTCAACTTAGAGCATTTATGGTTTATTATTACAATGGCCTACTGATGGGCCTGCTTGCCTCAAGTCTCTCCCTATCCAATCTATCCTCCATTCAGTCATTCAAGTGATTTTTCTAAAACACAAGTCAGATCATGTCATTCTCGTACATTGTAAACTCCAATGGCTCCATGTTGCCTCCATACTAAATATAGAATGCTCTGTTTGGGATTCATCCCTTCACAACCTACTCCCTCTTGTATTTCTAGTCTTCTTACACCTTAATCTTCAACATAGTCTTTGTTTTAGTGACTCTGGCCTTCTAGCTATTCCACAAACAAGACCTTAAGGTCTTGTTATCTCTGGGTTCCAGGAATTTTTTCTGCCCATCCCCCCTGCCTGAAATTCACTCCTCCTCTGTGCTGACTACTGATTTCCCTAGCTTCCTTTATGTCCCAAGTTAAATCTCTTCTTTTACAAGAAACCCCTCTTAATCCCATTACCTTCCCTCTATTAATTATTTCTTCTTTGTCCTGTATATAGTATGCCTTGAACATATTGTTTGCGCGTTGTCTTCTTTCCCATTAGAATGTAAACTTCTTGGGGCAGGGTTTGCCCTTTTTTGTATCCCTAGCACTCCATAGGGTATCTGGCACATAGCAGGCACTTGATATTGATTGATTGATAGCTTCAAATGCATTCTTTCTCTGCCAGCAATTCTGAAAATCACTAGCTTCCAAGCAGAGATCATTTGCAATCTCCTACATGAGGTTTTTCTTGAGATCCCAAGTTGTCATTTGTCTGTTTGTCTTGAAATCTTTTTTAATGACCTTTTATTTGTTGCATTTATTATTAATGTATGTTTTTAAGGGACTTGAGGGTGGATAGAAGCTGCTTATATTGGTTTTGTATCTGTCTATCCCAGGGCCTTTAATAGAGTAGGCACTTAATATATTATTGATTTTTAAAAGTTGGATTTGAAAATTGTTTTTTGTTAAGATGAACTACTTCCAAAAGGGCCCCACATGTGCAAGAATGTTTGTGGCAGCGTTTTTGTAGTGGCTAGAAACTGGAAACTGAATGGATGCCCATCAATTGCAGAGTGGCTGAATAAATTATGGGATATGAATGTTATGGAATATTATTGTTCTGTGAGAAATGACCAGAAGGATGATTTCAGAGAGGTCTGGAGAGACTTGCATGAACTGCTGAGCAAAATGAGCAGAACAAGGAGATCATCATACACAGCAACAACAATACTATATGACAATCAATTCTGATAGACATGGCTCTCTTCAACAATAAAATGTTTCAAACCAGCTCCAATTGTTCAGTGAAGAAAGCCATATACACCCAGAGAGAGGGATGTGAAATATGGACCACAACATAACATTTTTATGTTCTCTATTGATGTTTGCTTACATTGTATTTCTTTTCTCTGATTTTTTTTCTTGTAGATACGATTTTTCTTGCACAACAATGATAAGTGTGGAAATATGTATACATATATATATTCGATTTGTCAAGTATTTTAACATAATTAACATGTAGTGGATATCCTGCCATCTAGGGGATGGAGTGGGAAGTGTGTGTGGGGGAATTGTAACAGAAAGCTTTGTAAGGGTTAATGTTGAAGAATTACCCATGCATATGTTTTGCAAATAAAAAGTTTTAATTAAAAAAAAAAAGATGAACTACTTCCCTTCTAAGATTTGTGGATCAAATAGTAAACAAGATTAGAGAAAAAAATGGCGATGAGCTCCTTTTTCTTTTTAATTATATTAATACATAACTTTAAAAAAAGAAAAGTAATAGGAAAGGGATGTTGGATATCTTTTTAGCTGTCTTTCCTTAGGATGGCTTCATTATTTTTTGGATAAAGCATTGTGGATTCCCAGCACATTATATACTATTCAAAGCAATGTTGACTTGCTGAATGTAAAATATGTAGCTTATATCAAAAGTAAACTAGTATTTCCCATGTTAAAGTGCCACATTGTTTTCCTTGAGATTAGTCTTTTATGCAAATAATTCATAAAAACTCATTCAACAAATTAAAAGTACACATATGTATACATATGTGTGTTTGTATACATATATATACATACACACATATACATAAGTGTGTATATAGCCAGTTCTGATGGAATAGAGTAAAGGGAATTAGTGTTTTAAAACTATTTTAGAAAACATATTTCAATAGCATTTGCATACTAATGAATCTCTTTTTCTATGGTCTTCATATCTATGGCACATAGAAGACAAGAACCTAATAAAATACTTACTTAGTGGGTTGACTTCAATATGGTCTTGAAATTTCAGTTACACTTTATAATTTGTCTTTTCAAAACAGCAGGATATCTTGAAACTGAACTAGTCTAAATAACTGAAAAGATAAATACAATTTCTCAATTAATTAGTCTGCTACCAGGCCTGATTCTTCATTAATGACTAGTTTTTCCCCCTAAGTTCTACTTTTAGGAGAAAGAGGCAGATGACTGAAAGGTAGATAAATAGAGCATTTATTAAGTATATATTATATACAAGGCATTGCGCTAAATATTCAGAGTACCAATACAAATCAAAAGGAAAAACAAACCCTTATCTTCCAAGAGTTTGCACTCTAATGGGGGACAGAAAAGTGGTTGTAGATAGGAGATAGAGAAGGTAAACAAGTTGGAACAAAGTGGAGCTATAGACTGGAGAATTGTGCACTGCACTGAGGTAGTTGTGAGCATGACTGGCATATTTTAGATGTGCTTATATGGTTTATATGTATAATATATGTACATATAACTGCATATATACATATATGTATATTCACATATTTTTATATATGGGTATATATTTGTATATATACATATATATGAAGCACCTAGGTGGTATAGTGGATAACGTACCAGGCTTTGAGTCAAGAAGACTTTGAGTTCAACTGTAGCCTCAGATACTCACTTGTTGGGTCACCTTGGGCAAGCCACTTAATCTTGTTTGCCTCGTAAAGTGAAAAGAAAATGACAAAGCACTTTAGTGTCTTTTCAAAGAAAATTCCAAAAAGGGAACACAAAAAACAGTACATGACTGAAAAAGTGTCTGAGCAACATCAATAATGATAAACATACATACACAAGTTAAAGATCTGTGTCAGAAACATACTTATTTTGTAATCATGTGAACTTTGGCAAATTAGTTGGTCTCATTGTTGTGGTTTGCCCATCTGGGGAAGGGAATCTCCACATTGAGAATTCATTCCTTGGTGAAATCAGAGATCCTTTGCTCCCTTCCCCTATTACACACAGACAATCACACAACCTGGATGTCATATTAAAATATACAATATACAAATGTAATCCGAGTATATTATGAGCCTTTACTCAATACTTGTTCATTGACTTGACATATAAAAATAATTAAACAGTAGGTGAAATAAAGAAGATTTTTCTGGTTATTCATAGTTGGCCAACTAATTTGAATTTTAATGAATTTTGTTCAACTTAAGAAGAATTTGTTGAGTGTCTATTCCACGTGAGGCACACTGCAAGGCACTGGGAATCCAGAGACATAAATGAAATTTTCCCTGACCCCAAGAAGCTTACATTTCTCCTGGGAGGAAACATGCCTTTTTCTAAACATTCCAATTAGCTAAGGTTTTGCTGTTCTGGTTTTGAATGTGGATTTTTTTTTTAGCTTCAAATATAGAATTCGGTAGAAATGGGAATTTTGAAATGTTCCTTTTTATTTTCATTGGAATTACTCTATCTTGAGTGCTATTCTATCTTGGTAATAAAATAAGAAAATAGATCATGTAGAATATAAGATGTATTTGTACTTTCTTTTGAGTGGTATGTGTGTAAGGAACAAATATATCCCATTTATCTCCTTGCATATTACCCGCTAATAATCTTTTCTATGTTGTAAAAGAATGAATGTGTTTTTGTTAGCCTGAAGAACAGCAGGGTCACTTTATTTTCTAAAAATAGTAAGATGTGGTCTGGTAGTTGCTATTTTTAAGTGGACTCAGATTAGTAATGAGAACAAATTATCCTGAGAAATAAAATAATAATAAAGGACTTCCCTCTTGTAAATATCTACTTCTCCAATTTCCTCTTGCTTTAGTCATATTTTTGCTTTTTTGCCTAGTACTGTACATAGAAGTGATTCCATAACCAGGGAAAATGTGGCAGCCAGAACTTTTTTCATCTTACTTGAAGCCAAGTGGAATTCAGAAGGAGAGCTTGTTAGATTTAAAACACCATTCCAATCACTTGCTTAATAACTCCCAATCATATTCCATTTCTACAAATTACAAATGATTGGAGCAATAACAGATCAAGAAGAAAATTTACCAAAATGGTTGGAAAGTAAGAGTCGGAATCATAGCTTCCTTACAGAAGAAAAAGAGTTTTGTATGGTTTCATATAATCAGTCTCAGAGGTGGAAACTAAAATTCAGCTCATTCTTGCCTAAAAAGGAACTCCCTATAATACGGCATTTACAAATCTTCATACCCCTTGATTGTAGCTTTTTAGTGAGGGGAAATGCACTTCCTTCTGGGTCATGCTGTTCCATATTTGCCAGTTTTAAATCTTAGATATTTTTTTCCTTATATTAACTTTAGAGAATTTTTTCTTCTCAGCTTTTACCCATCACTCCTACTTTTGCTCTCTGAAGCTAAAAAGAATATGGCTACAGTACTGTTTTCATTCACTTAGAAAAACCTATTATGCCTCCTCCCCACATTTTCTCTCTTCCCAAGCTAAACATCTCCAGTTTTTTCAATTGATATCCATACAGCATATTTGTAAGGTCCTTCCTTTGTCTGGTTGATCTGTCTTAGACTTTGTTGACCTTATCAATATTCTATATACTATGGTACCCAAACTTGAGTTTAATAGTCCAAACAAGGACTATCCAGAGCATAAAAACAATGCCATTGGAACAATTAATTGGTATAGTATAGTGCAGTGGGTAGTGGATAGAACACTAGCCCTTTAGTCAGGAGGATTTAAGTTCAAATTTGGCCTCAGACACTTAAGACTTCCTGGCAATGTGACCCTGGGTGAGTCACTTAACCCGAATCGCCTCAGCAAAAAAACAAACAAAACCAATGCCATCTCCTAACTAATGCTGTATATTGTGTCTCTCCTAATGTATCCCTAGATCATGGTGAGATTGTTTTCCCCCACTATGGACTGAAATTGAATTATAGTAAATCTCAAGGTCTTTGTTTCAGAAAAATTGCTATATATTGTCTTGCCCATGTGGTAGTTGTGAAATTTTTGAATCCAGCATAAGACTTTATTTTTATAACTATTAAATTTCATTTTATAAAATTCTTCCTAAATATTCTAGCCTCTCAAGAACTTTTGGAATTCTAACTTTCATCCAATGTGGAGGTTTTATCTCCTAATTTTATATTATCTATATATTTGACAAGGTTTTAATATGCTTTGATGGAGAGTATTTTCTCATTGGAAGTTCCCTGTACCAATGAATTCACAGATTCCAATTTACAAAAAAAAAAAAAAAAAAAAAAACAATAAAAACCACTTTATCTATCTATACACACATATATCTATACATCTATATATCTAAACTTCAACTGTTTTTTAATGTTTTAAGACATACTTCTGATATCTCTTAAGAGTAATAATCTACTCATAGGATCAAAATAATTTTTAAATTTATATTAGATACATAACTTTATCTGTGTGGTTTTATGTTTTAAAAAAGAGGTTCATTGTTCACATATTGGATTTAAAATCAGAAGTTCAAACTTTAACTGTTTTATTTCTGCTTGGGAAAATAGTAGCCTTCTAAAATTAGCTTCACAAGATCACAGATGTGTACCAAGCCAAATTTAACATAGAACTTTAAGGTTCATGAGTCAAATAGAGAAGCACATTAAAACATTATAATAGGAAATTAAATCTAATTTCATAAGGTATCATCTGAAATTTTTGAAGTACTTATTTTTCCATAATATCAATAATTAAGTTTATGTATTTCCTACTGCATTTTTCTCACATTATCCCATTGAACAGTGTGTATCTTTAGTATGATTGTTTAATTTTTCATGAATATACATCTCTTGTCTCCCCAACTAGATTTTAAGTTCCTTAAAGGTAGAGGCTAGGTTTTATTCTTTTATGTATCCCTAGAATAAGCTTGAATAAGATAGATACTGAGTTTGATATAAATTATCTTCAGTCTTAGGGATAATTGTACTTTGTTATTTATCTATTTTCCTACAAGAAATTAGAATGAATTATTTTAAATAAAATTGAGCTATTTCTTCCCTACTTCTTTCTGGATTACCTTCTAGAAGAACATTCCAGTTTTTCTTTTTGTCTTCTCAGTTAGAATGTAAGCTTCTCAGGGACTGGGACTGTCTTTGTTTTATTTTTCCAAGCACAACACCTGGCATACAGTAAGAAATTAATAGATGCTTATCAATTGGTTGCTTTAACTATTCAAATTTCAGGTGAACTGTTACAATTGTTTTGTGACCATGAGTTGATTTTCCACTTCCTAATGCAACTATAAATTCCTTGACCCTCAGCCTTTCTCAAAGCAATAAGATATTTTTATTTTCTTTTATAAAATTCTTAGTGATGATTTTAGTAAAGTCTGCAAAATATGAATACTGAAAAGTAATAAAACTCCAGAGTAAATCAGATCCAATTTGAAATGCATTCTCTTTGGTTGTCTATCCACTTTCCCTCCCCTTTCAATTTATCTGCTACAGTATTTCTACAAAATATTTTATATTGTTTTTGAAAATATCAATATCAAATAGAATTTATATTTGTCTTAATAGGCATGAGTGAATTATTTTCATTTCCTGGAAAAACTTAACAAGAAATGTTTGCCTAAGGAAAATGGGCTCAGAAAATTTATTAATAGACATGTTTTATAATGCACATTTTAACTAAAATGAATAAAAAGTATATTTCAGTAATTTCATTAAATTTTAAAACATTACTTTGAAACATCCCTGATATCTTTTAATATTCCAAACTGTCATTTTTCTGAGACCCCAGCTGTAATCTTATTTGAAATATTATTTGCTTAGCATGCTAAAATCAAATGATGACCTGGAAGAAATACATTATGTTAATTTTAACCAAGATTTGCTGTCATGAGAAGGATATGATATGCTCTTTGTAAAAGCTTGTGGTTCCTGGAAATGCAAAGCTTTTTATAAGTTAAAGAATTGTTTCTCTCTCTCTTTTTTAAAGCATGGACTCTGTCTCCCTAATATCTTTTTAAAAAATTGTTCTGAAAAAATGGAAAACATCTTGCTAAATTTCACACACATGTTTTCAACATAATCTTAGCAAGTCAATGTTTCTGGTGGTCCTCCCCTCCTTTCTTCTCCATTCTCTGTCCCCCTTTCTTTCTTCCCTTCTCTCCTCACCCTTTCTCTTCTCACCTTTCTTCTCTCTTTCCTTCTCCTCTCTCATGTACTCCCAGGTTAAAGGAATTTAATTAGATGTTGAATGTTTGTTGAATAGTCCAGGTAATCAATAATAAGTTAGAGCATTTTTTTCATACTTGTGAATTTTATTTGATTTATTCATTGGAAAACTGCCTGTTCATATCCTTTGGCCATTTGTAAACTGGGGAATGACTCGTATTCTAATAGATTTGATAAAGTTCTTTAAGTATTTGAGATCTGCGACCTTTATCTGAGAATTTATAAATTTCCCTCCCAGTTTTCTACTTTCCTTCTGCTCTTGGCTATATTTGTTTTCTTTATACCAAAACTTTTAAAATTAATATAATTTTCCATTTTACACTTCACACAGCTATCTCTTATTTATTCATAAATTGTTCACCTATCCATAGCTTTGATAGGTAATATATTCCATATTTGTTTTATTTATGTTCACAATAAAGGAAGTAAAATTTAAAACATAAAAGTCAAGGTAACTATCCAAATCATACTGTTTAATGTACTCTGTTTAATAGGAGTCTCTTGATGGATTAGTGACTTTGACTTGTAACTTTATATTTTGGTTACTTTAAACTTAAATGTAGTATCTTATTTTGAAACATCCTAACACTAGAAGTTTGGAGTGTGCTCTTTAATGAGAAACATCTGTTGCCATATGCTTGTTTAAAAAGAAAAAAAACTGTCATCATGCTTCTTTGGTTACTTTTGAGGAAGCTTTAAAAACAAAACAAAAACAAAACAATCCATGTGGTGTAATCCTGTAAGATCTGGAGCTACACAAAGCTTTTCAACTTACTAGCTAGCTATGTGACCTGTGCTGAATCATGTTGATTCTGGGTATTGTGTTTAAATTGAAGGGATTGGATAATTTCTAAGATCTTGCCTAGCTTAGGTCTTCTATCATTGATTGATTCATTCACCAGATATTTATGAAGTCCCATCGTGTATAAGGTAGTGTGCCGTGGATTGTGAATGCCCCAGAAAGGCACCCACAATACAATCTGTCACAAGAAAGTCGTTCAATTTCTTAGCACGGATCTTTTTTAAAAATACATTTCTTTTAACTTCTAATTTAGGTGATTTAAAAAGAATTCCTTTCCATCCCTTTCATTCCATTTAGTAAGTTTGCAGCTCTGGGAAATTTGTGCCACAGAGACATAGATATCTAAACTAAGAAAAGTTCCCTTTACCCTTATGGCTTAGCACAATCCTCTAAATGCCATTCTGCTTCTTTCCCAGTTCTGGGGCTGAAAAATCTAGTCTGGGAGAGGTCTGAGGAGGTCTATTTCAAACTGGAATGATACCAGAGAATGTGGACACAGCTCAGGCCCATTTTAGAAAAACCTCCAGAAAGTTGGTTTTGTTTGAGAACTGAACTCCATGGTTTATGTTGATTATGGAGTTGATAGATGGTCATCTATAGTCATCTACTCCCAATTATCCAATTCCCTCTTCTTCGCCTCTACCACCATGATTATTCTGGGTTCCCAGAATTCCCCAAATTCCCAGTTTGGATAGAAATGGAATAACTTTGAGATGGGAAAATGGGAGATTATTCTCAAAGCATTCATCTTCATTGGATTTGACAGTTTGGTTTATTCAAAAGGTGTTTATTTTTTTCCCCAGGAGCTATTATTTTATGGCTGACATATGGAAGACATATATATATATTTTTTAATTTTTAACCTTACTTCACCAACCATATGGTGCACATCCTAGGCCTTCCTGGATGAACAAAAATTGAGGCTATCCAGAATGGATAAAATGATCTTTACATATATTCCTTCTTCCTGCATTTTTAGAAAGTAACAGGTTTTGACAGGTTTGCTCCAAATCACTTTTAGCTATGTTCCCTCTTTAATTCATTTCAGTTCATTTTTTAAAAAATTGTATATTCCAATTATCTCCTAATTAGTAGACTTTCCAGTGAATATAAGCATTTCTTCATGCAGGTTAGTTGTTTGTTTTTCTCCTTTAAAGGAATCTTTTTTAGTTTTTCTGTACTTCTCAGTCATTTTTAAGTACAAGAGCTCTGAAGAGGCTACTTATGTTACAGTGTTTATATTGAATGTTCTCTGGTAACCTACAGAAAGAATTACTAGACGCCTCCTGAAAAATAGCTCTACTAGGGTAATAGTTAATCTAAACAGATTAATATTGTTTTAAAATCTAGGAGAATTTTAGAAATAAATGGGGATGATCAAGTGGTTTTTTTAACATTACAGAGTCAATGTGAACTGAGGAAAATAATTTTAGTCCTTTTTACTGTAAGTTGTGAGATTTTTTTTCCACACTCCACATGCTCTTACATAAAAATGGTTGTTGATGACCAGGTATTCTTTGGTAAACTTTGCCACCTGGTGGCAGAAAGGGAGTAAAACATTTTCATGCTTTGTTAAAGGCTCTCTTCTATAGTGATTGTCTGTTAAAATTATGACAAAATTGAATTTTTAGAAGGAAGGGGAAGTGTGCTGAGAAGGTAAGAAATTGTTTTACACTCTATTTAATCCTTACTGGTCATTTTATTTCCAGGTTCTATTTCTGTGTCTTAATTAGGTTAGACAAAAAAATTTATAAAGCACAGTACAGAGATTCATTTCAGAGTCTACAATAAGCATTTAAGTACCTATTCTGTGCCAGGCACAGTATTAGGCATTGCACAGGGACTTTATGACTCTAAGGTTTAAGCTGAAGCCTACTGCTTTTGACCAGAAACTTCTCCTAATAGGTTAGTCTCCCTTTACTAGAAACTTCTGGTAAAATTCTGGTAAATATTGCTTTTTCTTATATGTTATAAAATAGAAATTAAAAACCTCTAACGAATTGTATTTGGAAACACATTTGGAAAGTCTTGGAAAATCTAAGTACAAGGCAGTAATATTTCATAAGATATATAGCATATGGAATAACAGGAATAAATAATTCTTCAGAATAAGCATTAAATAAAGTTGAGTATTTTGTTGACAAGAAAAAATGTCAGAGTTTTTTACTTGAATTTTTATTTTATTTAATTCAAATTGGACCATACGTTGGCAAATACCCTGTATTTTTAAATATCTTGTGAAATATTTTCATTGACACAGAAACCAATATGTGAATGGGATTTATAAAAATTTGAAGAAAAGTTGACCAAAATTTTATGTAATTGTGTGGTTAGATTTCATAGTGTTTGATTCAAATGCCCACACAAGGACTGGATCACCATGTGATTTGGTTATTTGTCCATACTTTGATAATGGGAGATTTGGCAGGTATCCCCCCAGGTGGTGGAATTATTCAGTCTTGTCTGGTTAATATCACCATAAGACTTCATATTTATATGTTCATCTTAGAACATCTGGCATCGTTTTCCAAGCATGTATCTACTAAACTTTATGATACTGTTACATGAACAGAAGAAAACTGGAACTAAGAAATATAGGAAGCTGTTTAGAACAATTGGAGAAATTGAGGAGCAGAGATTCTGAAGAGCTAATTACATTTAGCACCTTTGCTATGATAACTTGCACATTTGGGAAGCTAGACTTGATCTAGAATAAGTCTACAGATTTGAGTTCACTTCCTATGGAGCTACTTCTGATAAAACTAGTCAATGACATTAGTTTTAAGTTGTGATTCTGACCTGGAAATTGCCTGGTCCATCCTAGACTACACTTGGGACTCAGCTGGAGTCTAGTGGCTGTTTCCTTCTTTATATGCTTATCCTTTCTCTAAATGATGATCTCATTGCTTATTCTAGCAAATTTTGCCCTGGTCCTGTTCTGTTCTGCCCTATCACCCATACTCCTCCATACTGTGCCCCAGAGTGGCTCCCCCTTTGTTCCTTCTCAAATTTTGCTAGTTTTCTAGTCCAAACATTGATGTTCATACATATAGCATTATTATTTGGGATGCATGTTCCAGGGATCACTTATGAGTTAGTTACTTGGTTTTCTTAGGCTTCCCTCTATGCTAAAAGGTGGGGAAGCTTTAGGCCTTGGGACTGACTCCTATTTCTTTGATGATATTCCTTCCATTTTCATGCTTGACCCTCTTAGACAGGACTAGTTAGATACAAGGATAGTTTTTTTAAAAGGGTTTTTTTGGTTGTTGTTGTTTGTTTCTTTGTTTTTGAAGGTAACTGTTTTGAACTTGGTCAGAGAACCTGGCTTTCCAGCTTGCTACTGGGCACCTCATTTTGGAAGACCTGCCAAATTCTCAAATGCATCCTGTCTGTCACTTTTCCCCCAGTCTTGCCCCTCCCCAACCCCCCTCTGCCCCTTAGGACTCTTTCAGAAAATGGTGCTGCCATTTCCTGAAAACTCTACTTGGGACCTTGGAGTCATCTTTGATTCCTCTCACCGCTCATATTCAATTTGTCACCAAGTCTTTATGACTTGTGAGTGGAATATGCTCCCACTCACTCCATTTCCTTTCTTTAACATCCTGCTCATCCTTCAGAACTTTTCATCACACCTTTCTTAATTCCCTCAGTATTCTTTCCTCTACATTTTTTCTAGTATCTTTTTTATCTGTTTTATTGTGTTTTTTAACAGTATGCTTTACACTCTAATTATTTGCACAAACATCTTATGTAGATTGTTAGCTTTTAAGATCACAAACAATATTCTGCTTGCCTTTATATCTAGTGTAGTACTTTGTATTCAGTAGGCACTCAATAAATGTTTCCAGAATTCAGTAGCTTATGTTATAAACATAAACATGTTATGTGTGTAAAATAAAAGTTGATAAAAGGATGGATCAGTCCACAATTCCACCAGCAATGAATTAGCGACCCAATTCTCTGTCTCTTGTCTCTGAGTGTATCTATGTGTCTGTGCCTTTGTGCTTTCTTCCTTGCCCCCCTCCAATCTAAATCCTACCTTCCCTTTGAGGGTAGCTCAGATACCATCTTTTTCATTAAAATTGCTCTTGCTTTTAGTGCTTCATTCTCTTATCTCCCCACTTCCCCCCCCCCAGAGCTAGCACAGTGCCAGGTCCTAGTAAATTTCCTACAAACTTTTGTTGATTGATGGATTGATCTCAGACAGTTGCTTAGGTGCCAAAGGAAGTTTGTACCCTCACAAAATAATTGTCAAAGTGATACAGCAAATCTTTTTCTTTGGTTTCTTTTTTTTTTTTCAAATTTTATGTTAAGTTCAGGATCAGATCTCATTTTTTAAACTAGGAAATTGTTGAAACTAGTTTGAATCAAACATAGTTTGAATCATAAGCAAAGCAAAAAATCATCTACCGAGAATTTAATCTATCTTTCTGCATTAAACTGGACAATTGTGTGTTTCGGTGGATAGAGTAACTGGTCTAGATTTAGGAAGACTCTTCTTCCTGATATCAAATCTGGCCTCAGACACTTAGTACCTGTGTGACTCTGGGCAAATCACTTTACCTTATTTGCTTCAGTAACTCATCTATAAAATGGACCCAAGAAGGAAATGGCAAAGCACTCTAGTATCTCTACCAAGAAATCCCCAAATAGGATCATGGAGAGTCAGATATGACTGAAATGACAAGAACAAATTCTATACTGAACTATTTTTCTATATGAAAGAGAAACTTAAAATTTGCAAACCCTTTTAAGTATAATAATAGTTGTTTATTCTATAAGATGTCATTACAATTTGCAGAGAACTTTAAATGAGTTATCTCATTTGATTCTCACCACAACCCTGGGAGATTGATAGATATTATTCCCATTTTGTAGATAAAAAAAATTGAGATTCAGAGATCTTAAATGGCATCTAGGAGTTGATGAAGCTGGAGCTCAAAGTCGAGGTTTTGATTTCTTGTGTTTTTCACTCTTAGTGTTTTGTACTTTCACTACATAGTACGTGTTTTTACAAACATATGGCTTTAATTTGTTGAAAATCTAATTTCTAAACTGTAAAAGTAAATATAAAGTACTATGTTAAATGTTAGGATATACACAGGCATTCAGATTTATACATGTGCACATGTATATGTATATGTATACAAGTATATGCATATGTACAAGTGTACACAGATGTTCAGATTTATGTGTAGGGAATTCCTGGTGAGGAAATACCCTCTACCATCTCAGCTCAGCAACTGTTCTACAATTGATAATGAGGGAGCAAGATGGTACCATGAATAGAGCTCTGGATCTCAAATCAGGGGACAGCCAAGTGGCTCAGTAGATAAAAGCATAACCTTGGAGTTGGGACAATTCCTCTTCAAATCTGGCTTCAGTCACTTATTAACTCTTACCCTGGACAAGTCACTTAATCCTATTTGTCTCAATTTCTTCATCTGCAAAATGAGCTAAAGGAGATGGTAAAGCACTCTAGGATCTTTGCTAAGAAATACTACACCCCTACCCTCTCCCTACCCCCCCAAAGGGAAGCAGACACAGCTGAAACATGATTAAACAACAAAAATCTAGAGTCAGAAAGACTAAGTCAAATCCAGCCTCAGGATACTAGCTGTAAAACAAGTCATTTGACCTATGTCTACCTCAGTTTCTTCATTTCTTAAAATGGTAAAAATAATAACATGAGGTTTAAATGAGACGATATTTGGAAAGCATTTTACATATCTTAAAGAGCCATATATAAAAATGCTAATATTGTTGTTATTCTTTATCTCTTTTTGTTCTTGTTATTATCTGAGAAAGTTCTCCAGGGAACAATGAGAGGCTAATTGACTTGTTTATGCTCACAAAGACAGTATGTATCAGAGAACAGGACATAGTGATTGATAACTTCAAGGCTGACTCTCTATCTACTATGCTCTATTGCTTCTCAGGGAAAATGTCCAGTTTAAATAAGTTCTGATCCCTGGCCTTTTGGATATTTTAATTTAGTTGGGAATATGCTATATAAATAATTATACCGTATATGATAAATGCACATGGAAGTAGTAAATACAGGGCTACAAAATATCTGAAGGATATTTTGAAAGTCATTTTATTTCACAGATAAGCTCCTGGGATGAGAAAGAAATCTATACTCTTAGGACTGTTTTATGCTTCATCAATGAGCTAGACTTCTTGGAGGAGGTGATATTTGAATTGGACTAAAGGATGGGTACGATTTTCCCAGCAGAAGATACTGGAGGAGAAAATTCTAAAGGTAGGGAATGGATAAGGCAAAGAAATAGAGACAGGAAAAACATTAACATATGTCTTTCTGTTCTTTAAGGGCCATTAGAGCATGGATTACTGATCTTGCCACATTTGTGGTCTATAAAAATTCTATACAAATTAGCATGTTTGGTCTTCTCTGTGTACCATATTCAGTCTCCCTTCTCTTTGTCTTGTGTATTCCCCATGCCCAGAATGGTCTTCCTCCCCTCCTCTGCCTCTTACAATCCTTGGCTCTCTCTGTAAACTGAGATAATTGAGATAGAGACAGTGAGTGTTTAATTGTAGGAATGGAGTAGTATTGACTCCATTTTATAATTCGGTTTTGAAACTAGCTTGGTTTCTATTCAATTATAGGTCTAGTCCAATTTCTATCTTGTGAGAAAACTATATTCAATTGTGGGAATGGGAAGAAAATTCTATTTCATTACTTGAACCTAATTCCTACATAGCTGAGAAGCTGCTGCTTAGAGACCCTTAACTAAGAACCCAGTCAGTTTCAAAGAATGATGCAACCCATTTATCTTATCTAAAAACTAACCCCATATGGATCAATCAAACACTTATTCCCATGTTCCCTAGATACTTGGGCAGTGTGGTCCCTCCTTTGATTCAGGGAATTGTACATATTCCTTTCGCCTTCCTAACTTGAAAAGTCCCTAATCTTTCATCCAATTATGTCAGATTACTTAAGGTTGTGTTGTTACCTTTTAATTGGCCATATTTGGTTGCTTTTAAGGTATAAAAGTCTGTCTCCTCTTTATATTTGGGGTCCAGACCTAAGCTGGGGAAAGGTCTTGGTTCCACTTATTTGGGCAATGCCTTTCTTAATAAACTGATAGGCTTGGAAGAGCAAGTCTTTGTTTCCATTATAATTTCATCTTTCACCCACCACAAAGAAAAAATCAGAATTTAAGATGGAAATAATCAACAATTTTTATGTGCTTATTTTGTGTTAGGCATTGTGATAAGCACTGAAGGTGTGAAGAAAAAAGTCAATAGTCTCTGTTCTCAATTCTCAATGATTTTAAATTCTAATTAGACAAATAATATATATTTAAATATATGCATATATATATACATATATATATATTTACATACAGAGTAGGTAGAAGGTAACCTTAAAGGGAAAAAGATGAGCAATTGAGGGGATCTTGAAGGAATCAAAGATAGCTCCTAGGAGGTGAGGATGAGGAGAGAAAGCTTTCTAGGCATGTAGCATTCCAGCATGAAGATAAGAAATAAAACATTGAATAGCAACTAGATAAGTATGAACAGTGTGCAGTATATATGGAAGATAATTGATGGTTAGAGGACTGGAAGGGTTAGAGAGAGTGAGTCATGAAGAATTTTGAATGGCAGAATGATATTGATTTCATCTAAGACACAACAGTCTCTGGATTGATTGATTGGTAGGTGACATGGGCAGACCTAAGGAGGAATACATTTTGAGGTAAGGATATTGACTAGATTCTTACAATAGACCAGAATTGGAATATTAGGTCTAAGGATTTTTAAAAAAATACATTATGAAGAGCAAATATCATGGCATAAACAATATTTATTTAAAAAATAGAAGAATCAAAGAGACATCTGTCATATGGGTATAATGGAGTCTCATAAATAGGAATGGCCCTAGAAACCATCCCAGTGAATGTGAGTCTTTCCATAGCATCTATGAGAAGTGACCACCTAAGGAAAATCTCCAGTGAGGGGAAACTGACTACTCCTAAAACAGGCCATTTTACTTTTGACTAGTTCTAATTGTTAGAAAATTGGGCCAATAGCTTCTCCTCACTGTAATAATTAACTGGGGTTAATCTTATTATCTAAAGTCAAGCAAAAAAACCTAAACTGTCTTACACATGGAAGTTTTTCAAAATACATTATGGTGGATCGTTGGTTATTTTGTTGGTTGTTGTCCTTTGTTCTCAAAGAGAAATAACATGGCACAACTATATTGTGGCTAATCAAACAAATACAAACTCAGAATGCTCTACCCCAGGTTGTGCACAAATAGTCCATGTGAACATTTGGAGTGGATTCTCTAAATTTAGGTTTCTTTTGAGCTAGTTCAATTCTGGTTTGCTCATCGAACAAAGCACCTTCTTTTATGTGGCCACACCATACTGGGCACTCCTGTGCCAGTATCTCCCAAGTCATGCAATCAGTTCCAAAATTTCTCCAGGAACTTTCATTCTTTTGTCTTTACTAAATACTCAAATACCTTGGGTTCCAGTTCTCTTCCTACCAATTTTACTCTGTATGGATTCCAGTTTATTAATATAGCATTTGAAATAATTGAACACAATACTCCTGTAATATTATTGACTTCAGCAGAGCTCAGCCAGATTGACAAGCTTCTCCATTAACATTACACTTTAGTTGGTGGTGTTTATGATGAAAGTAATGTTTTGTAGCTCCTGTTCGTTCGTTCACATTGAGCTTGCAGCTAATTACAAATCTGAGGTCTTTTTCACAAGTAATTTTCCTTTCTTATTCTGTAATTGTATAGGTGTTTTGTTTTGTTGGGAAGCCACAGTTCAGTGATTTGAATGTACTCAACTACAAGTCTGAGTAGTTTGCTGGACTATTCATTTAGTAAATAAACATCATACATTTGATTAATGATTAGATGACTCTGGAAGAGTGAGACAGATTTCACTATAGCCTTAGATGGAACAATGAGTAGAGTGTTAAACTTGGAATCAGGAAAACCCGAGTTCAAATCTTGCATTACAATTATTAGCTGTATGACTTTGGATAAGTCACTTAACCTATTCCTCTTTTTCCTCTCCCCTTTTATGATAGCATTGGACTTAATGACCTTTCAAGGTTCCTTCCAGCTTAATCTATGATCCTGTAAGATGGTGGTAAATTGATGAAATCTGTGATCGCATGAGATTCTATGAAGATAGAGGAAGCTAGGTCATGAGATTGGAGGCAGGAAGATACCCAAGTTCAAATCTATTCTCAATCACTGTTTGAGGTTAGATTTAAACTTGGATCTTCCTAAACAAGTCACAATTTCAATTTTTAAATTAGCATAATAGCATCTACCTTGCAGGGTTGTTGTAAGGATCAAATGAGATTTTTTTTAATAGTGCTGAGCACAGTGCCTGGCACATAGTAGGCACTAGAGAGGTATTGATTCCATTTCCTTATTCCATGGTTTATATAGGAAATAAGATCCATCTCTTTCCTTTTGCTGGAGCCATATGGAGGAGAGGAAAATGAGGGAAGTATATTATGGGAGGATGGAAACGAGCATTTATTAAGTGCCTAAGGTACTGTGCTAAGCATTTTTTTACAAATATTATCACATTTTCCAGGGCCAGATGGTTTTACATGTGAATTCTACCAAACATTCAAAGAACAATTAATTCCAATACTATACAAACTATTTGAAAAAATAGGGACAGAAGGTATACTACCAAATTCCTTCTATGAGACCGATATGGTGCTGATAGCTAAACCAGGTAGGGTAAAAACAGAGAAAGAAAACTATAGACCCATTTCCCTAATGAATATTGATGCAAAAATTTTAAATAATATTTTAGCAACAAGATTACAGAAAGTTATCTCCAGGATAATACATCTTGACCAAGTAGGATTTATACCAGGAATGCAGGGCTGGTTCAATAACAGGAAAACTATCAGCATAATCAATTATATCAATAACCAAACTAACAAAAACCATATGATTATCTCCACAGATGCAGAAAAAACATTTGATAAAATCCAACACCCATTCCTATTAAAAACACTAGAGAGTATAGGAATAAATGGGGTTTTCCTTAAAATGATTAGTAGCATCTACTTAAAACCATCAGCAAGCATCATATGTAATGGAAACAAACTAGAACCATTCCCAATAAGATCAGGAGTGAAACAAGGCTGCCCACTGTCACCATTACTATTTAATATTGTATTAGAAATGTTAGCTTTGGCAATAAGAGAAGAAAAAGAGATAAAAGGAATTAGAGTAGGTAATGAAGAAACCAAATTATCACTCTTTGCAGATGACATGATGGTATACTTGGAGAACCCTAGAGACTCAACTAAAAAACTACTAGAAACAATTCACAACTTTAGTAAAGTTGCAGGATTCAAAATAAATCCACATAAATCATCAGCATTCTTATATATTACTAACAAAGTTCAGCAGCAAGAGATAGAAAAAGAAATTCCATTCAGAATAACAGATGATAGCATAAAATATTTGGGAATCTATTTGCCAAGAGAATGTCAGAAACTATACGAACTAAACTACAAAACACTTTCCACACAAATAAAATCAGACCTAGTCAATTGGAAAAACATTAAGTGCTCATGGGTAGGCCGAGCAAATATAATAAAAATGACAATACTACCCAAACTAATTTATTTATTTAGTGCCATACCAATCAAACTCCCAAGAAACTATTTTACAGACCTAGAAAAAATAGTAGCAAAATTCATTTGGAAGAACAAAAGGTCAGGAATTTCAAGGGAATTAATGAAAAAAAAAGACAGATGAAGGTGGCCTTGCTGTACCAGATCTAAAACTATATTATAAAGCAGCGGTCATCAAAACCATTTGGTACTGGCTGAGAAATAGAGCAGTCGATCAGTGGCATAGGATAGGATATCAGGACAAGCTAGGTAATAATGTTAGCAATTTAGTGTTTGATAAACCCAAAGACCCCAGCTTTTGGGATAATTACTCACTATTCGGCAAAAACTGCTGGGAAAATTGGAAACTAGTGTGGAAGAAATTAAGGCTGGACCCACACCTAATACCGCACACCAAGATAAGATCTAAATGGGTTCATGATCTAGATATAAAGAGTGATATTATAACCAAATTAGAGGAACATAGGATAGTGTACCTCTCAGACCTGTGGAGATGGAATAAATTTATGTCCAAAGAAGATCTGGGACTCTTAATTGAACACCAGATAGATAATTTTGATTATATGAAGTTAAAAAGTTTCTGTACAAACAAAACTAATGCAGACAAGATTAGGAGGGAAGCATCAAATAGGGAAATCATCTTTACATTTAAGGGTTCTGATAAAGGTCTCATCTCTAAGATATATAGAGAATTGTCTCATATTTATAAGAATTCAAGCCATTCTCCAATTGATAAATGGTCAACGGATATGAACAGACAATTTTCAGATGAGGAAATTAAAACTATTTATAATCATATGAAAAGTTGCTCCAAATCACTATTGATCAGAGAAATGCAAATTAGGACAACTCTGAGGTACCACTACACACCTGTCAGATTGGCTAAAATGACAGGAAAGGATAATGACAGGTGTTGGAGGGGATGTGGGAAAACTGGGACACTGATGCATTTTTGGTGGAATTGTGAACGGATCCAACCATTCTGGAGAGCAGTTTAGAGCTACGCTCAAAAAGTTATCAAACTGTGCATACCCTTTGACCCAGCAATGTTTCTATTGGGCTTATATCCCAAAAAAATCATAAAAGAAGGAAAGGGCCCCACATGTGCGAGAATGTTTGTGGCAGCTCTTTTGTAGTGGCTAGAAACTGGAAACTGAATGGATGCCCATCAATTGGAGAGTGGCTGAATAAATTATGGTATATGAATATTATGGAATATTATTGCTCTGTAAGAAACGACCAGCAGGACGATTTCAGAGAGGCCTGGAGAGACTTGCATGAACTAATGCTCAGTGAAGTGAGCAGAACCAAGAGATCATTATTCACGGCAATAACAATACTATATGAGGATCAGTTCTGATGGACATCACTCTCTTCAACAATGAAATGCTTCAAACCAGTTCTAATGGTTCAGTGAAGAGAGCCATATATACCCAGAAAGAGGGATGTGAAATGTGGATCACAACATAACATTTTCATGTTCTCTATTGAGGTTTGCTTGCATTGTATTTCCTTTATCAGATTATTCTTTCTTGTAGATATGATTTGTCCTGCACAAAAAATGATGCAATAACTATATATATATATGTATATATATATTCAATTTCTTAAGTATTCTAACATAATTATCATGTAGTGGATATCCTGCCATCTAGGGGAGGGGTGGGGAGTAGGGGGGAAAATTTGTAACAGAAAGCTTTGTAAGGGTTAATGTTTAGGAATTACCCATACATATGTTTTGCAAATAAAAAGTATTAATAAAAAATATTATCACATTTGATTATAGTCATCTGCTACTTAAAAACTTTAAACTAGTGACAAAAGCTAACCTCAGTCAGTTCTTGATTGTCTCCAGAGGAGGTGGCCTTAACTAACATTCTATCTAGTTATCTCCAGCCAATGGAGATCCAAAAGACGTGTTGTTTTTGTTAACCAATAAAAAAAAGTGGAAAGAAATTTTTGAACAAAAATTTGGTACATTTCTTTCTTGAGATTAATTCTTGTTTCCTAAAAGCTTTGGTTTCCCAGAAATTTTTAATAAGAATTCAAAATTTCTCAGTAATGACTTTCTCAAGAATGACAATATACATTAATAGGGATAATTTAAAATCTGAAATCTGTAATAAAAAATAAAATAGATTAAATCAGATTAAAATAACAAAGTAGATTAAATCAGTTACCCAAATATGTAGGAGAATCTCAAGAGTACAAGTGAGCTTGGTGCAAATCTAGAATAATTGCATATTAGAAAACCACTATAACTACATACATTCAAAAGAAACATGAGCCTAAGTATTCCCTAAGCCAACCGCAACTGCTAAACTATAGTTTTTCACCTTAGTTTCATTATCTAACTCTCAGTTTTCTGAAAAGAACCTTCTTATAATAGCCATCTTGAGTCTCCTAGTCTTTCCAGATTTACTCATATAGGATTACTTAGGGCTGGAAGAAATAGCTCTATACCAAAGCTTCTTAAACTATGGCTCAAAACTTCATGAAATTATGATTTATGAATAAATGTTTGATTTGTATGCCTATTTTATATACCTATATGCCCAGGATCACGTACAAATTTCTTAGGCAAAGAGGAGTTGCGAGTGGAAAAAGTTTAAGAAGCCTTTCTCTATCTAGCCCAAGCCCCTTATTTGGCAGATGAGGAAACCCTGGTCTAAAAAAGTTAGATGATAAATTCAAGGTCACTCAACTAGTACTTGACATAATAAGGAACTAGAATCCAGCACTCTTCCTATTCAGATGTGCTTTTAAGAATGTGGGGAGGGTTCCCCAGAATCCTTATAAAGGAAAATTAAATCCTTTCTGATAAATAGACCAACTCCCTATTTTATTGCCATAAACAACCCATTCATTTAGTACCTAGTGTGGTCTTAAATATCCCCATGGAGAGCTGTAGGCAGTAAAGTCACAGTAATGGTCATTTTGGTGATTTTTATTCCTGTAGAAAGAGTAAGTTAATCTTACCGAGAGGGCCTATTTCCTCTAGACTGCTAATGGATCTTCTCATTTGTCTTTCCAGGGAAGACTTCCATGAGGGGGGAAGGGGGGAAGATGAAGTAAGTGGTGGGGGGAGGGGAGGGATTGGTAGAACATGGAAAGAAGTTAGGTGGAGGTTAGAGTGACCTAAAATAACTTTATGTCAGATCACACTGCTAGTTTGTTATTGGCTTGTTGGGTGATAATTGCTGCATTCGCTTCTCTGCACTCTGTGCCTGCCTTCCAGTAGAAATGGCTATTCTGGAAAGCTTTCAGACAGGAATATTCCTGTTGTTATTAGCCATCAGTCTGGGTCCCCACATTTGGATGGAGACAGGGAAAGCATTAATGGTGGTTCTGGGAAGGTGAGATCAAAAAGCATTCAATACCAGCTGGCCAGAAGTCTGGGAACCCCAAAGAACTATTCTGATCTGCTTTGTGATGACCCCACATATCCTTGCCCACCTACTATTGATGGGAAACAGTGAACTGAAGTGTCATGGAACTATTCAGAGCTTTGAATGTCATTAACAATTTTATGGTTTTCTCATTCAAAAATCAGGTTTTTAAAAACTCCCCTCCTTATCCTTTATGTTGCTGTCCTCAGCCAGGAAAAATACTCTTAAAGGAAATTATAAGAGATTGCCCGAAATCCCCTCCCCTAATTATACCCTAAATAGAGATGAGAAGAAAACATAAGGGAACCCTTTGCCTCAGTTTCCCTGAGAGACGAGTGCGAATCAAAGGCAGACTCTGGAGTATGATAACTGCCTCAGGCATATTCAGCCATGGTCTCTGATTCCTTCCATCCTGTACGTACCTTATTGGGAATCTTCTAGGACTTTGGGTATGCACACCAGGGTTTTTCCCAATAGCCCATGTAGGGCAAACAAATAGAATTTTGGAATTCAATAGAGGGCCAATTAATATAGAGGTAAACCAGAACAGAGGTGTCAAACCTGCTGCATGCAGCCTATCACACTCACAAGTGTGATCCAAACCAGATTGCAATGCAATTGGGAAATATTTAACAAAATAAATAAAAATACAATAAAACATAGCAAAATCATATTTTTTAAATTAAGGTTGCATGGCCTGTAGGGATCCTTGATGCATGGTTAGTGGCCCCTGTGTCTATTGGTTTGATAACATTGATCTAGAGGAACCTGAAATATTGCATGAAGAAAACTATTGATCGCTGTGAGGAATTAGCTGGATCTCAAAACGAAAACTCATAGTTCAGTACGTAAACATAGAGAACTTTCTTCATTTCATAATATAATAGTCAACTGAAATGAACTAATAAAGAAGAATGAATAAGGGAAAGGGTGTACTCTTCTGAGCTTATATATTTCTCTCTAGGGCAGCTAGATAGTACACTGGATAGAGTATTTGGCCTGGAGTCATGAAGTTCTGAGTACAAATTCAGGGTCATAAACTTATTAGCTTTCTGACTTTTAACAATTTATTTCATCCTGTTTGCCTCAGTTTCCTCAGCTGTAAAAATGAGATGGAGAAGGAAATGGCAAACCTTAGGGGTATCTTTGATCTTCAATGGAGTCACAAATAGTTAGATATGACAAACAACTAAACAACAAAAATTGATCATCCATCCTCCACTTGCTACTAAGCTTTCCTTTCCCTAATTTCAAAGATAAGAAGAATGCTTCTCTCTTCTATATCCAGTGAAGGGAAATCTATTAGATGCTCCATATTATGGCATTCCATTTGTTCTCTTCAAAAAGTACTCTTGGTGTTACATTACTAGAATCAGGTTCAGAAGACTTTCATTTATTTTTTTATTAAAGCCTTTTATTTTCAAAACATATGCATGGATAATTTTCAACATTCGCCCTTGCAAAATTTTTCTCTCTTTTCCCCCAACCCCTAGGTAGCAAATAATTCTTTACATGTTAAACATGTGCAATTCTTCCACAATTTCCACAATTGCAATATTTCCACAGTTATTGTGCTGCACAAGAAATATTAGATCAAAAAGGGGGAAAAATGAGAAAGAAAACAAAATGCAAGCAAAAGACAACAAAAAAGGGAAATACTATGTTGATCCACACTCAATCCCGACAATCTCCTCTCTGGGTATAGATGGCTCTCTTCATAGATCATTGGAACTGGCCTGAATCATCTCATTGTTGAGAAGAGCCAAGTCCATCAGAACTGATCATAGTATAATCTTGTTGTTACAGTGTGCAATGATTTCCTGGTTCTGCTCACTTCACTTACTTCAGTTCATGTAAGTAAGTCTCTCCAGGTCATTCTGAAATCATCTTGCTAATCGTTTTTTATAGAACAAATAATATTCCATAACATCCATATAACATAATTTATTCAGCCATTCTCTAACTAATGGGCATTCCCTCAGTTTCCAATTTCTTACCACTACAGAAAGGACTGCCACAAGCATTCCTTTCTCTCCTTTATGATCTCTTTGGGGTATAAGCCCAATAGAAACACTGTTGGATCAAAGGGTATGCACAGTTTGATAGCCCTTTGGGCATAGTTCCAAATTGCTCTCTAGAATTGTTGAATCAGTTCACAGCTCCACCAACAATGTATTAGTGTCCCAGTTTTCCTGCATCCTCTCCAACATTCGTCATTGTGTTTTCCTGTCATTTTAGCCAATCTGAGAGGTGTGCAGTGTCTTAATTTGCATTTCTCTGATCAATAGTGATTTAGAGCACCTAGCTCTGAGTCTGTTTCTTTATCATCAATATAGAAGTAATAATACTTGTACTTCCTTACCCCATAGTTGTTATGAAGATCAAATGGCAATGTATGTGAAAGTTCTTTATATCTGTAATAAGGATAGATAGGCAGTGGGATGATACCTCTGATATAGATAAAGAAGCTCTTTCTACCAGTGCAGGCTTGTATCCTCTCTGCAAGTTTTAGTCTTAGTTTCTTAGAATATGAGAGATTAAATGATTTGATCATGAAGTCAGGATGTATCAAAGTCTGACCTGAATCTTGTTAGACTCAAGTTCAACTCTCTAGCCACACTAAGAAGGCTGACTATTATGCACTTTATATAAATGATGATTACCAGTATATTGGAGATTTATTTGGGCTCTAGGGGCTGTCCCAGAAAGTTCTATTATACTAGGCAATAGAATTATATATTTTAAATGCCACGTGGGAAAAATTGAACTTCTCCATCTTTCCCTCAATACCTACCTGTCCCCTCCTCAGTTTCTATTGATAGCATCCTCCTCCTCCCAGTTATTCAGCTTCAAAACTTCAAGGACATCTTTGACTCCCCCATATCAATTGCTGTTCTACCTCCAAATATCTCTGACATCTGCCCCCTCTTTTCCACCTTCACATTCTATTGCCATTGCTCTAGATTAAACTCTGATCTCTTACCTAATCCATTATAATGGCCTATTAGCAGTTCTTCCTACTCCTAGTCTCATTCCTTTTCCTAAGGATCTTTCACAGGATTATTAGAGTTTGCCAATCATGCCATTGTACAAAAACTTTTGGAAGCCCAACCTCCATTGCCCACTGAATTAGATAAAAACTATTTTGATATTCAAAACTCTTCACACTTTGGTACCAACTAACCTTTCCAGCTTTATTTCACAATAGTTCCTTTAAAAAAAAAGTTTTTTCTTTATATAGACTTGATCACTGAACATTAACAATTCAAGTATATAAAGAATACAAATGTTTTTTCTGTTGTATAGTTTTTTCAAAGTGTAAATTAAATTTAACATAATAGTGACAATTTTGCCTTATTTGTGTCTTCTGAACTTTTTCTGTATATTTAAGATATTGAATTAATTAACAGTCAGTGAATGGTCTTAATAGTTTAACCAATGATGAGTTAGTATTATATTTCTTTTTTTTTAATCATTGCCTACAAATTCACCCCTTTCCCCATGTTTAGAAGCCTTCCCTTATCACAAACAAGCATAATCAAGCAAACCAATTTGGCCCATTAAATATTTGAAAATATGGGGAAAAGGAAAAGATTTTTACTTGATAATGCTATCTATTTAAAAAGAATAGTAAGTTGTATATAATAGAGTTGCTGTTTCATGGACAATCTATTTTTTTAAAATTATACCATGTTGTGGAAATGCTAGTTTTATCCCATAAATTAAAATTTTAAGAAGATAGAAAATGTCCCCCCAGTCCTCTTCATGTAACTTTCATATAACTTGGATAAGTAGACATTCCCCAATCTTACTTCTTCTCCCACCTACCCTCATGAATTTGGGCACATCATTCCCCTCTGTAAGTAATGATGTTCCATTAATGTCTGTTGAGATCTTTTTCTTCTTTAAAGACAAAACTTGGATTATTCCTCCCCCTAAAGTGTTTTGTGGGTGGGTCTCTGTGTGGATGGGTCTCTCTCTCTCTCTCTCTCTCTCTCTCTCTCTCTCTCTCTCTCTCTTGTCTCTTGTCTCTGTCTCAGTGTGTGCAACTGTCTCTGTCCCTATGTCTTGCTGCTGTCACCATCCTGCTGCTGTTGCCTTCTCGCTGCTATCTCTCTTCTTCAATCCCTCTCTCAAAAAACCTAAGTTTATATCTCAGTTCTTCCATTTCCATGTTCTATGACCTTGGGAAAGTATCTTAGCTTGTCTGGTCATCCATAAAATGAGAGAGTTGGACAAGATGGCCTGTAAGACTCCTTTCAGCTCTGTCTTGTCTCTGTGAAGCTAATCAGCAGGTGACAATATGGCACTGATGTTCAGAAGAAATGTTACAATGGATACATAGATTTAGAAATATATAGAGAGACAATAATGGAAAATAGAGAAGCAGATTAGGTCACTAAAGAACATGGCAGGAAAAAAAATTGAAGGGGACTCAGAAGGGAACTTTGGGGGGCTTCCTGTAGTGAGTCAACCAGTAAGCTTTTGTTAAGGTCTTACTATGTATCAGGCATTGTGCTAAATGCTGGAGTACCAAAAATGGCAAGAACATGGTCATGATCTCCAAAGAACTTATATTCTACACCAAGGGAATAGAAAATGTATGAACTGCAGAGGAGACTGAAAGGAGTGACATATGACACAAAGAAGGAGAACTTAGAGAAAGTGCCATCCCAGAAGCTGGGGAAGGAGAGGACCTAGGAAGAGAGTAATCAACACTTGAAAAGCTATGGGAAGATGAAGATGAAGAGTTGAGGAAAGGATTTAATGAGGAGGAGATACTTGGAAACTGTTGAAAGAACAGTTTCTGTTAAGCCGTAGACCTGGATGTCAAGTGTCAAGGGAAATGAAAAATGAGTAAGAGAAAAGAAAGCAAAGGTAGTAAGTGTAATGATTCTTTCTAGAGTTTGTCCATGAAAGGGAAGATAATAGGTAGAGGGAAAAGATGGTCATATAAAGCTTTAAAAAAAATAAGAGTGAGGAGATCTTATTGTATTTGTAAGATTTGGAAAGGAACTCATCCCTGGGAAGTACTGAAGCTGAGTTAAGAGGCAGGGAATTCTCAAAGAAGCATGTTTCCATATGGGATAAAATGAGGGCATTAATTATAGTTAATAAAAGAATCATTTCTTACACAGCAGCAACAAGATTATATGATGATCAATTTTCCAACAATGAGATGATTCAGACCAGTTCCAATGATCTTGTGATGAAGAGAGCCATCTACACCCAGAGAGGGCTGTGGGAGCTAAGTGTGGTTCACAACATAGCATTTTCACTCTTTTTCTTGTTATTTGCATTTTATTTTCTCTCATTTTTTTTCCAATTTGATTTGGTTTTTCTTGCACAGCAAGATAAATCCAATATATGCACACATATTTATACAATTAACATATTTCTACCATGTTTAACTATATTGTACTACTTGACATCTAGGGGAGGGGTGGAGGAAGGGAGGGAAAAATTGGAACATAAGGTTTTACAAGGGTTAATATTGAAGAATTATCCAGGAATATGTTTTTTGGGGAAAAAAAGTTTTAATAAAAAAAAGTTAAAAAAAAAAAAGAAAAGTCATTTCTTCCACAATACTGAAGCAAAGAAGAAAATGGGTGAAAATTTGGGGACTTAAGTTGTAGAGTAGGAGAGATGTGGAGCTTACTATGAATAGGACCTTGATTTCCTCATTAAGTTGGAGGCTAGAGAGTTGTCAGGTGAATCTCTGTTCATGTATAGGTTGTGCTAAGTGACTTCAGACTCATTTTCTGTGAAAAAAAAATTTTTAATTGAATTAAATGAGATTGACAAGGAAGCCAGTTAGTTGTCTAGAATATTCCATTTCTTTCATGTTGCTAACATGAGGCTAACTTATTTTAAGGGATACCACAAATTTCCATAGATATTATAGCCCCTTTAGAACTTCCTTATATAGAAACCTGAATTTCCTTATTTGCCTTTAAGAGTATCATTTATACCATATATTAAAGCTTGCCATTCTCCTTTCCAGGTCAAATAATTTATTTAGCTTTTCTTCTTCATGACATTGTTCAGCTTTTTAATCATCTTTGTCTTTTCTGGAGCTTCTCCAAAATCTCCATGTGCCTCTTAAGTTAAGGAGCCTGGATCGAGACAAAGGTCTAACATAGACCAAGTAAAATGGTCATAATCTATTTTCTTTGGTGATTTATTTCTCTTGGTACATTTCCCTGTTGTTTTTCCATTTTTACAAAAAGCATCTCTTTCCTGACTACTGTCCAGATTGCTTTCCATTGTGATTTGTAGTTCTCATTACATAGAGCAAATCATTCTCCATCTTCAATATTGCCATGTTCTTTTGTACCTCTCAATTCTATTTGTTTCTGAATATAGCTACCCTAGCCCAGGCTTTTTATGACCAAGTTCACCTGCTCCTGCCTGAAATTAGGGCAGTTGAATAATGTCTTTGCTTAACTGTTTTTTACAAGGGAAGGTTCATTTGTGAAAAGTAAAAGGGAAAAGAGAAAGGGAAAGGGGGATAGCATAAAATATAAACCTCTTCGGGATAATTTTGTTTCTGCTTTTTGTATACTTGGTCTCCAGCACAGTGACTGATTAGTAGTAGGCTTTGATAATACTTGTTTAATTGAATTGATGAGAAGCAATGTATCCAGGAACAACTATCATATAAAAATAATAATAAGCCTTAATAAACTTCTTTTAAAATTAAAAAAAACATACCTTGCCAGCAGACTGTGAAAGATGTCTGTTATTAGTTCAGTGCCAGATTCTCTCTCCCTTAAGCTAAGAATAACAAACTCAGTGGAAGGTACATATTAAGGTTTTGAACCACCACCCCAATTTCAATACTCTGGCCTTAATCCAGAGAGATAAATTAGACAGAAAAGATGTTACAGACTTAAGAAAAAAAAAACATTTTATTTGCCTTCGCAGAGAACGCAAAGTACATACATAGCAGTCACTCTCTTAACTGACTCAAAGAATTTATAGACCAGAGCTGGTGAAAGGGTTCAGGTTGGTATTTGGGTTTTGAGGATGCTATCAGACGAGGCTGCCTCCTCTTTCAGCTAATAAAAGGTGGACAATCACAGAAAACTTCCATTGGCACAGGATTGGTTCCTGAGAGAGGTTCTGTCCTGGCCCTCGGCAAGCCCCTGCCTCATTAATCCTCTCAGCTTCTCTCATTCCCTCTTGTTCATTTTGTCGATTCAGCCAAGCCAGGATTGACATCCATCTGTGACTCCAATTTGCTTAACTTGCCTCACTCAATGAGGAATACTGAGATCTGTCCCATATTGACTTCCTGATTCATTTTCATCTTAAATTAGCAACCTTGAGCTCAGCTGATGAAGCATCTTTCCAACCCCATCCTAATTAGTCAGCTGCCACACCTGTGAATTGCCCCATAATTCTGCAATAAACCCATCACTCATACCATGTCATTGGGAACACATCTACCTTCTAGAGCCGTTGAAAAATCCAAGGACTTCTCTCAGTAAGCCAGTTTGAACTCATACATGGGATAGGGATCAAGGAATTTAGTCATATAGATAGTATCTGAGGTATGATTTGAATCCAGGCTCTCAAACTGCTAAGTCCAGTACGCAGACCATTATGCTATCTGCGACATACCATCACTATAAATTTAGAAAACCTTATTATGAAAGGCTCTGAATGTAGTTCATTGATGATTTATTCTAAATTATATTTTCTCAATTTCTGGATAAGTATATTATATGGAATTTAATATAAAGTCCTATCAAAGTGCAGAGAGATGATTTGCTTTCTCTGAATTCACTGGGCCCCTTGCTCTATTATGCAGAAAGATTAGATTAGCCTGAAAGGACCTATTTACAAATTGTCCAGTTTTGCCTCTGAAAATGGTAGTAATATATCATATTTTCCCTATCTTTGGCCTGGGGCTGGGGAGAGCATCAAATTAATTGAAGCAGGTGAGAGAATGTAGTTCAGATAAAATGCTGCATAGTTATAATTTGGAAAAGGACTGGCTACAAGTCAGAGAAGCTGGCTTTACATCCCGCTTCTGATGCCGATTACCTGCTTGACTTTGGACAAGCAGCTTCATCTTATTATTCCTCAGATTTCTCATTGAAAAAATGAGGACATTAGACCAGATGGTTATTGGGGTCCCTTCCAGCTCTAGGTCTGGAATTCTGAAAGAAATACTACCTAGTATAACATTCATTCTTTTTGTGTTTGTGATTTTTCTGACTTTACCTCCCAAGTACCATTAGATACTAATAGAGGGTTTTAATTTTTAATGCAGCTTACCATTGACAAACAGCTGGTCCTTTTTAAAAAAAAAATCACATTGGCCAATTTCTTCTTACTGGTGAATCTTGTTACATATAATTACTCTCTTAGTTTTGAGTATAGATGAAGATTAGGAATAAAAGAGAATTTCTGAAATATTAGAGCAAGTACATAGAGGCAACAAATATTCCTAGAAATCAAAGGTTTATAGGATATCTTCCTAAGGAGCCCTTGTCTTATACCATTGAAATTCATTAACTCAATGTTTTTATTAAGCATATATAGTAATAAATATATAGCACTTTAAGGCTTGTGAGATGCTTTACATATGTAAATCATCATCACAACCTTCTGAGGCAGGTGCTTATTATTATCCCCATTTTACATATGAGAAAACTGAGGCACAGAAGTTATGTCACTGGCCTTGAGTCACATAGCTAAGTATCTAAAGCAGGATTTGAATTCAGATCTTTCTGACCCAGTACTCTATGCAGTATACCTAGCCTATTCTATGAGTTTCTTCCAGGCAGGGTTTGGTTATATTTTAACCTCCTTAGCCCCTTCACAATAAAAAACAAGCATTGCATATAAATATATGACCATAAATGTTTGTTAGTTGGTAGAAAAAATTCTAAATTTACACTCACCCAATGGATAGAACACTCGAATTGGAATCAGTAATATCTGAATTCAAATTCCTCCTCAGATATGTATTAGCAGTGTGACTCTGGGCAAGTGATTTAACCTCTCTGCCTCACTTTACTCATCTGTAAAATCAGGATGATAGTAATAGAAACTACTTTCCAGAGTGGTTGTGAGGAGAAAATGAGATACTCTAAAGTACTTTGCAGACCTTAAAAATACTCTGCAAATGCTAATAAAAGCTAAAAAGATTCAGTGCTCTATTAGAAGTTGGGCCATTTAAATAATCCAGATCAGGATAGAAACTTCTTTACATGTTCCATTTTCCAGTGTTCCCCACCCACCATTAGTAGTCATTTCCTTAAACATTAACTTATTAACTCTTGCGTGCCTATGAGACAGTAGCCAGATGTTGGAAACATATCAGGCTGATGTTTCTGATAGCTGTGGGATTATTCTGAAGTCCCAAAATTCATATCTCTAACCCTGATTTTCTCTCTGAACTTGAGACATTAGTGTCTCAAGTTAAGGTCTCGGGATTTGTCTTTAAATCTCTTCTCTGTTACTGAATTTCAGATCTTTAAATGGAGAGAGAGGTCTACATGACAACCAACATTCCCTTCCAACTTTCAACTAGGCTGCCCCTCAATATTCCTACCCTTTATCTCATTTTCTTCCCTCAATTAAAAAAAACAAACGTGATCTTTCTCTCTTTCAAGCTACTGTTGCTTTGGGGGAATCCAAGACTCATGACATAATCTTTTTTTGCTTATATTACAGTTATTTTTCCACTTCTGTTATCCTTTTTACTAAATTTTAATCCACTGGCAGTTGGGAGGTATTTTACTGTTGTGTGTAAATTCTAGAAACTTGAGGCTTAGTGAGGGGGAGTAATAATAGATACTTCATTGATTTGTCTAATTGAATCAGATTTCTCTTCTAGAGAGTGTGCTCTCTGTCCCTGCCTCCCGACCTACCAATGCTTTTCCATGCCCTGCCTAACCTCATTCCCAGGGAACTGGCAAATAAATGAAATTAAAGTAAATGAAATTTGAGTAATTGATCATTATATGGCTTTATTTAATTGATCAGGATGCACTTCAGAAAGCTTTAGATTGTTTACGTAAATATCAATTGATGTTGATTTATATTTGTGAATATATCTGTAAAAATTGAGTATTAGGTCTTTAGAATCATAGTCTTATTAAAATGTTTTTCTATGAAAATAAGATTTTACTTAGATCATGCTGATTTGCATCTCATTTTCTAGGTTTCTAATTGCTGTCATAAGTTTAAAGACCATTTTCTTTCCTTTATAGAGAAATTGAAACCTGATAATAACTTGAAATTAATTTATGGTTTTCTAATAAATATTTGTTCCTGAATGCTTCATTATCTAATTAAAAAAATTCTCCCCCAATAATTTTTTATCTTTGCCAAGTTACTGAAGTAAAAGATGCCATAGGGATTTAGAGACCAAGACTGATTTCTTAGGAAATCATTCCCAAAGAAAGGGGTTTGGGGGAGCCAATTTTTTGTAAGCCTTAGTAATTTTAAATAATTTCTTGTGTTATATAGGCAGTGCCTAACTTATAGCTGTTTTTGGGATGCCTTGCTTTTCAGAAATTCATTTGTAAATCTGAGTTTAGAATGAAAAATTCATTTTCCCACAAGAAAAATATAGTTTGTTCTTGGTTCTTGGCCTATACTCGACTGTTGGTCAAACTGCTACCATCCCAAGATCGTGGCATTTCTGGAAGGAGAATATGGAGTCAGGCTCAAGGCAAGATTTCTCATATGAAGTTTTTGTCCTGGTATCCTCCTTCCATTTCTCCCCTTCTCTCTTTCTGCCTTCTCTGCTTCTCTCTAGGCTCTAAGGTACGCAGGCTTCTGGATTTCTTGACATGGCATGGATACCAATAGAGCATGTGAACAGATAGTCATTAATACGAAACTGAAGAAAAATTGGAAAACCACATATCCACTACAAATTTACCTGACATAATTGAAAATGACTTCTCAGTGAGGGAAAATAATCCTTTCACATCTTTCCATTTGCTTCATTGTGACCCCAGCTCATCACATGACTCTACCAAACTTTTTTTGTTTCTCTTTAAGGCTCCTCTGGTTTCATATCTTCTCGGCTGAGGGTCTTGGCTCATACCAATAAAATTGAGGGCATGCTCAGAAAAGTCCCTCCTCTCCTGATACTTAGATACCTTTCCCCATTATTTTGTCCTTTACACTCATTTCACCTGAAGACAGCCCTTCTCCTTGCCCATGTAAACTTCACTATGTACCCGTAAATAATTCCACTCTTCTACATTCTCCAAGAAATTGCCTAGTTTATAGTTCCTACTCTCAATAAACTTGGATCTCCCCCTATATCCTGGTTGCTTTTCTGCCATCCACAAACTATCTTCAAAAGACCTCCACATGATCTCTGTCTCTCTCTGTCTGTCTGTCTGTCTCTCTGTGTTTGTGTGTTTGTCTCTGTCTATCTGTCTCTGTCTCTATCTCTGCCTCTCTTTTTCCTAGCTGTTGTCATATATCTTTCTCTCTTTTGTGACTCAAGGAAGCTATCAGCAATTAATATCTCCATTTAGTTTCCTCTCCTTTCTTAATCATTCAGTTGGGCTTCTGAAATCACCCTCATGAAACTCCTCTCTCCAAAGTCAGTAATAATCTCTCATCAGAGCCAATGGCCTTGTTTCAAGCCCCATATTTCTGGATCATCTGAAGTCTTCAGCAGTCAGTCACCTAGGCTCTTCCCTTTGAGGTTCTTTCCTCTCTCCTGGTTCTCCTATCTGTTTGGTTGCTTCTTCTCATTTAGTTTTATTGAATTTTCATTCAGGTTTCCTTCCTTCTCCCTTCTTTCTTTATTTTATTTGGTGATATTAGCTACCATGGATTCAAATATTGTCTCTGTGCAGATGATTCTCTGATCAATTTATCCTAGCCTTTCTCTTTCTCTCTCTCCACGCTCATATCTCCAATGACTTTTCAGATATTTAGAACTAGATGTACCATAAATATCTTGAACTCTATGTCTAAAACTGAATTCCACAACCTGTTTCCCAAACTTTCTGTTCTTCTGAACTTCCCTATGACCCTCAGGACTACCACCCTTCCCCCCAAGGCACAAAATATGAGCATTATTCCTAATTCCCTGCTCTCACTCACCCTATCCCATCACTGTATCCAATCAGTTGTCATGTCCTGATGATTTTACTTTCTTTATCTATCTGTCTCTCTGTCTAACTGTCTGTCTATCTCTGTATTCTCCTCTGACACTGGCACTACCCCATCTTTGAACTATTATAATAGCTGCTATTGGATTCTGTGCTTTAAGTCTCTTCCCAATACCACTCCATCTTTCACTCGGCTATCAAAATGATCTTCCTAAAGTTCAAGTGTGACCATTTCCTTATTCAATGAACTCCAGTGATTCCCTGTAACCTCCAGGATTAAATATAACTTGTACTCTAACTTTTCCAATCTTCTTATATGTTAAACTTTCCCTTTCCCTCATGCACTACCATGTATTTGGGGCTCCAGTAACAATGGTCTTCCATGCTGTTCTTTGAACAAGACAATCTCCCAACTCTGGGAATCTTTCTTGCATCTTTCACACCTGAAATTCTCAAGCTCCTTATCTCTTTCTCCTGGCTTCCTGAATTTCTGTCATGTCTCAGGGAAAATCCCACCTTCTTCAGGAAGTTTTTCACACCCTTTTGTAATGTTAATATTTTCCATCTGTGATTATCTCCAACTTGTCTTATTTATATCATGTCCATACATAGCTTTTTTGTATGTTGGCTATTCCCATTAAACTATAATGTCCTCGGGGGCATGAACTGTTTTAGATTTTCTTGTATCTCCTCTATAATACAATGCCTAAAACACAAAAAGTGCTCAGTAAATGCTTGTTGACTTGGCAATATATGCATCCCTAAATCAGTAGGAAAAGGGAAGACATTGACCTTGAACTCCAATTTTAGGATTATCAGACCTAGCACACAATTAATCCCCTTATTAAGGCTTTCCTTTGTCCATAGTAACTCATCATGACAGTAATCCTTGCAGTATACCTCCTGTGGATAGCCCAACCTGAACCTGGCCTTTGATTCACAATGCCCTCTCCCATTTCAAGTTACCTAATCTTTACTCTTACGTTCATGTTGTACCTTCCATATTTCTTAGTGTCTAATACCCGAGAGAACTGTCTTTTATGAGATATAAAATGTTTATTGAATTGAAATATACCACAATTACAATTTTAGATTTTTTGAAATATAGACTGTGAATAAGCAGTGGAGTAGTACTTCCTGAGTAGAAAGTCAACCTCACGAGTCAACTTGCATTCAACCCTAGCCCTGGACATATATGACCCTGCACAAGTTATTTAATGTCTAAATGCCCCCAAACAACTAAAACTAATTTGTTAAGTATCCATTTGCATAAGTAGAGAGATTTTCAACAATATCAATGAAATCACAAGTTTAGTCATATATTGTGTGTATATATATGCATGTGTGCATGCATACATTTATAGATACATGTATTACATGCAATGTCACATATTACATTATATTTATGTGTATTATATGTGTGGGTATGTGCAGATATGGGTGTGCTTATATGTATATGTACATTGGATAAGTGCTTACCTGCATATATGTGTGGAATATATATAGACATGTATACCTTGTATATATACATAGTGTACACATTTGTATATGCAATCACGTTTGAATATGTATGTTTTCATATAATATGTATATTTGCATATGTATGTACACATGTCTCTGTATATGGACATGCATATACACATCAATAGTTATGCTGCATGGGTAAATGTTCATGTTCGTACCATGTACTTGCTGACTATTTTTATTTTTGGAAGTATTAACACATTGAAATTTCCATATATTGAAGATTCATCATTTCATTGGTAGCTGTTCTCACTAATGCAGAGAACTAACTTTAGGAAATGGTCTTTATGAGCTGCTATGGCTAAGACAAGGCTCATTACCTGGTAGCCAACCCATGAAGTTGATCAAATTCAGCTTTCAAATCTTTGAAAGGCAGACATTGTCTGAGTCTGTCATTACCCCTGGTGACATTGAAATCTTTCCATGTTTAGAACTTGTGCACCAGCAGAAAACCTCCATGAACCCAGTATCCCCATTGAGTTACAATGGAAGTGGAACTTTAAGGGAACACATATGAAAAATACTCATAGCAATGGATTGCCAGGACTCATAGTATCATAGATTTAGAGCCATAAGGGATGTTGGAAACCATCCAACCAATCCCCTCATTTTATAGTAAGGAAACCAAGGCTCAGGGAGACACAAATTCTTTGTTCAAAGTCACAGAGGTATTATATGTTGGAGGCAAGATTTGACTTCATGCCCTCCAATTCTAAAACTAGTGTGGTTTTTTTCTCCACTTGTACCATCTGACTTCTGATTGGGCAGGTAACTTCAACTCTCAAAGACTGTTTTCACTTCCATAGAATGAGAAGATTGGCTTCTTGAAAAATGAAAAACATCATGAATTTCGATCTAGAGGGAATTGTAAAAGGCCTCTAATTCAATCCATTCATTTTATAAATTAATAAACTGAGGTGAAAGGAAAATAAGTGAGTATGGTCACAAAGTAAAGATTTGAACCTTGGTCCTTTATAGTGAAAAGAATGCTGGATTTTGTATTAGTCTGCTGCCCTCTAAGAGCCTTTCCCATCAAATAACATAGTCATGGGACTTGAGTTCAAATCCTAGCCATGCTTTTTACTATTTGTGTGACCTTGAGTGAGATCTTTAATGACTGAGCCTCAGTTTCCCCATATGTGAACTAAAATGTTGGAATAAGATACCTTATAAATCTAAATTTGTGATCCTATTATTAAATCTAATAGGTCTTAAGAGGGAAAAGGGCAATGTTAAGGGAGTTCATTATTGTTATCATTATTATTATTATTAATTATTATGCCTAGTGCCTAAAATGTTAAGCTGTGGCACTAACTTATTCAGGCGTCTGGGGCATCCCTTGAAACAGTTAACATATTTCCCTAAGTGCCTTCTATTCTCTGGGAAAATCTAGCTTGATACTATGACATATTAAAAGATTATATGAATCATTTGCTCCCGAGAATTGTTGATGTTACAGAAACCTATAGGTCTAATATATATATATAGATAGATAGATATAGATTCAGATATATACAGATATATATGAAAGAACCCTAATAACACTCACTTTCAAGTGAGTCTGAAATAATACTTAAAAAAAGGTAACTATTCTACCTACCTCTGAATCTTCTCGATTAACTGATTAGCCAATAAGTTGTATCATTTTTGATACTCGGATTGTGGCTTTCTCCATGTCACTGAATCTTAAAGATGAGTGGATCTAAACTATGAGTACTAGGTCATCTAAAAAACTAAACTGAACTCGCCCATAATTTGCTTTTTGTGAGGCTTGAATTTGTATCTGTTTTCAGTCAAGATGGAATGATTGGCAGTGAGCAAAAGCTGCAGCTGCAGCAGGGGAGTGAGTCAGGTACTGAGGCCGCTAAAACAAGCCTGCCCACAATTCATGGGAAACACGTAGCACAAGACAAAGCATCTGACAATTTGGAGGGTGGTTCTATAGTCCCGGGAATCCAGAGTGAATTAAAGTCTAGACTCCGTAATTTTTTCAGACTGATGGGGGAGGGATAAATAGCTGATCAGCTATGCCCACCGTGTGGTGGTTCCGAGGTATCATTGAATCAAGGATGCTCTTGCTAGGCTGTGTATCATGAGAAAGGCTCTGCTAGGGGAACAGCAGCAGAAGCTTTAGGCAAGGCAGGAACATCGACAGCACCAGAAGCAGGCTTTCCTTGAAAAGATGAGGCTATTTGGGTGTCCTACAAGGCAAAGGTCCTCTGATGGCTGAGTATCTCCTGAGAATGGTTAATGTAAACATGTCGGCAAGGGTCTCCAATTATTTGGACAGCTGTGATTATCTCTCAGCAATAGTCATGACAGGAGACTAAATGACACTGTTCCTACGTTCTCGAAGTATACAACTCTCTGAAGGAGAAGAAGATACTGGATCCTCCCCCAGAGAAGAAAAAGGGAAGGGGGGAGTAGAACCCAAAAAGTTTTGGCGCCATAACGGAATCTGTTTTCAATATACATGTGTACCTAAGGAACCCGAAGCTAAATGTTGATTTGCTCATTCCTCTTACCTGGGACTGGAAGGAGGGGAGAGATGGACAGTGGCTCAAATGAGAAGACAAGGCATTCTGAAGGTTGGTGAAGCCCCATGCTGATTGCATTCTGCTCTCCTCTTCATGCAGTGCTGTGGGTTGGGACATCGCCGGCGAGTTCGGGTTTCCTATGTAAGTTTCTGATTGCTTTAGAATTGTGTCTAGGAGCTGTGAATTCTGAAGATATGTCTGGTGCCCCTTTCAGATGATTTAATCCTTGTATTGAGGACGGGGCAGAACTAATCCCTGGTGCGGCGAGTTTTCAGGGCATCTCAGGTACATGAGCTTTGGAAATTTTACTTAAATGTTTTCTTTTACTGTCAGGGCCAAATGACTTGGATAATGAGCTACAGAGTAACTTCTATTAAGCTTGCCTGGGAAATCTATTGTCTTATCTGTTCGAACTGGTTGATGCTCTGCTGTTTTGTTTTATTATTATTATTTTTAAACCTAGCTAACTGTAGCTCTGTTTTCCCATTTGAATTATTGCCTGCAAAAATCATCTAAGCTCTCGAATGATCAGTTAGAGGTTGTCAGAATTTAATATCACCAAGACGACCAACATCCCAGTTCTTATTTTGAACAGATTTAGGCAAGAGGCACTTGATGCCGTTTGATAGATTATGCATCTGTGCAGCTAACAGCAGCATTTTACAACAGCTTAATCGTCCTGTGGCTTTTTCCATTGAAGATTGAAATAACCCCTTATTTCGTGGATCAGTCATGTATTGCAAAATGGCTGTCTGAGTATGAAATTCAGTAAGACAGGATAACACGGATCCTTCAGCATCTCTGTTTAGAGTGGCTGGGCATTCATGGAAACATGGTTTTGCAGCATACCAGCGGGTAGCCTATAGAGAAATGAACAGGTTTTTGTTTTTTTCCCCCTTTTAAATATGCTTCCTCGTCTTCTCCAGCCACTTAATTTCCAGGCAGTGTTGTGAGAGGGAGCAGGACATTTGTGCAGTCTGGCTGAGCTGCAGTGGCAGATTGCTCCGTGTTTGCATCGAGCTAACTAGGAAATTTAAAAAGATAAAAAATAAACAGAAAAAGCTAGAAGGAAAAGACATCAATAAATAGTGAAGGAGCTCAGATGAGGTCTTCTGTGGCACCAAAAATATTTGAAATTAAATTACTGATTCTTTGGATGTGACAATCCCAGAACAGATAAGGTCAAAGGCTGATGTGATTAAAAATCATAAAGTTGGAGGATGAAAAATGAAAATATAAATCAAAATGTAAAATCTTTTTTTAATTTAACTCAAGTAAAAACTTTTAAAAGTATTGTCTTTATTTTAAACATTTCTGTTGCTAACATCTAAAGTGTCACTTTATTCTTCAGTGCAACAGTTGACCTGTATAGAATATCTCTAGCAGTGAGGCAGGAGATGATTTTTAAGGACCGTGGACCTTGAGATATTACTTGTGGTTTTAAAAAGAGAAGTGAAGTTCTAACTGATTTTAGCAAAATGATTGGTGGTAAAGAATATAGGAATATTAGGAGTATGAAATATGCATCTATTAAACCACTCCAAGCTTGAGAAAATTATTTTAGGCAAAAACCAAGATCATTCAAATGAAGACTTCATAGCTTCATTTAGGTTTTATGTGTTTTCTTTCCATAAGAGATCATATAAATATGTAAGTTCCCTTTGTTTTGTTTTGATACAAAAGTTAACCCATAAACAGGGGGATCATTATGGCTTTTTCTTTCTGTCTTGTTAGGAAGGTTTTTGGTCTCTTTTCTGACATGAACATAATTGTAAATAAATAGTAATAGGTGACTATATTATAATCTTGACTTCTTGATTCATAAATAAAAGATGTACAATAATCTGTTAAATGTCAAACTTCTCCCTCTCCCATTTTGGGGTAGATACATTTTAAAGTATTTATATATGTATCTGACAAAGCTTTATGAGCATCATTTATTAGCCATAAAGTTTATTCTATTTTAAGATCTCTAGTATACAACCTATCTGCCACTACCTTAATCTCTCACAGAACAGAAATAATTCATAATCTAATTTAATGGATTTGAATTTTGTTTTCTAGTTGTTAATTCAGAATTAAGCTGAAATTGCTTTAATTCTTCTGGAGGAAAATAAGCCAGGGTGCATCTATATGTGTGGTTTTACTGTCAGAACAACTCCAGATCAAATCCATCCTCTGTCACTTACCTACTATGTGACTTTAGGAAAGCTCTCTCAATTTGAATTTCCTCATCTGTAAAATGGAACTAATTATGTCATCTATCTTCTGTGGTAGTTATGAACATCAAATGGGACCATATTGGCAAAATACTTCCCAAACCTTAAAGTGCTCTAGCTATTGGCAGGCTGCTTGAGGTATTTCCAAGATGGTGGTACATATGGCAATCTCAAACTTCCAAGTAGTGACTGTCATATGAACCTGATCAGATTATTTGGACTTCTCTCAACTCAGCACCTTTTTCTAAGCTGTCTCTTATTTGGGTGGTAGAGTCCCTGCACACACATTCTTTCCCAAACTTTAGAATTTAATGATAAGGATTAGTAGAAGATGTGGAGTCAGGAAACTCTAAGTTCCAATCCAGCTTTGGATATTTACTAGCTGTGTGATTTTAGGCAAATGACTTTTTTTTGCATTAGCCCCTTCAACTATAAAATGGGGATAATAATAGTATCTATCTGGTTGAGTTAATTGTGAGGATCAAAAGAGAAATATTTGTAAAAGCACTTAGCAAAATACTTAACATTATATAAAATACTTTTCCTTTCCCAAGTAGAACCCATAAATTGCTCACAGCTTTTTTCATCCCTTCCTAGCTACTGCAAATGAGTGGCCTCAAGTCCAAATTTCCTATTTTTTTTTCTATTTATCTGATGATAGGTGGTCCTACTATTTAAATCTTTTTCTTTACAAAGTTCATATCCCTTTGAACAAAGGACTACCTATATATGAGCATGGAAGAAGATGAAGGTGGGAGAAGACTATTTTGTTCCTTGTGGCCTGAAGGGAGACTGGAATTTGAGATCAGTACTTGATACCCATTATCATTTCCCTGTAAGAGAAACAAAATATTAATTGTCTTACAAATAGGTGCATTTGATACATAGTAAACTGTTTCTTCCTCCCCATAATTTCCAGAAAAACTTTCAAAGTTTCCATATCTATTTCCTACTCTTACTTTGGCTTCTGTGGTCTTCCCCAATTATCTGCATAGCTCATTCTGTTAACTAGGTTAGAGAATATAGCCTTATAGCTTTAAAGCTTTGAGAGAACTCAGAGGCTAACCAATCTAATCCCCCTCACTTAACTGTGTCCTTTATTTTCCTGGTATCTTAAAAAAATAACACTCTGTCTCTATTCTTCTACTGTCTCCTAATTTCTTTGTTATCTTTTTTAGGACTGTAAAATAATCCTATCATTCCTCTGATACCCGCTCTCAAAAAATATCCCCATGTGGACCAAGTTTCATTTTTGCTCATTATTTTTTTCCAAGGTCATCCCATAAGCAATACAGTGAAAGGTGTATCAGCCAAATCCATACTCTTATACCTGGGTGGATTCACAGTCATGATAGAGTTCAGAAACATGACCATCTCCAGAAATAAATAAGTGAGAATCCCATTGTACTCTGGCCGGACCATTTCTGGAGTATTGCTTTCGGTTCTGAGCACCATGTTTTAGGAAGGGCCCAGATAATCTTCAGAATATCTAGGGGGACAACCAGGATGGTGATGGACCTCAAGTTCATGATATGAAAGAATAGGTGGAAGGAGGTGAGGATGCAGGAAAGTAAGGATCAAATAATAGATACACACTATCTAGTATATGAACACTAAAGAGCTGCTTGATATTTTGATGAAATTTAGTTTGAAGAAAGAAAAAAAGACATCACTTAAGAGAAACAGCTATTTGGAGCAAACAATATATGGAGTTCAGAATACTTGAGCTTGAGTCCAGATTCAGATATTCAATAACTGTGTGATCTTGGGCAAGTCACTTAATCATTGTTTGTCTCGGTTTCCTCAACTGTCAAATGGAGATAATAATAACATCTACCTCCCAGGGTTAGTACGAAGATAAAGTTAGAAGGGCTTAGTACAGGGCTTGCAACATAATATGTAGCTTAATAAATGCTTCTTTTCTTCTCTCCTTCCTTCTATCCATCCATCTTGAGGTGGGCAAACCTGGAAGAGTGGTCAGCTTCATGCCTGGCCCCAAAGGGCAAAGTTAGGAGAAAGTTAGAAGCTACCAAGGGCAATTTTGAAAAGCAAATCTTCCTGGTAATTAGAGCTATCTGAAAGGAGACCTGTTTACTTTAGGCGAAGGCTCTGCTTTATTGTGAGTCTTAAAGACTCACAATAGAGACTAGAGGATGACCACTCATTGGCTAAGATATAAATTTTTCAACTCTGAAATTCCAGAATCCTACATGAAGCATAACTGTTTTGTACTGTGAGAAGCCCTAATAATGTCTTTCCTTTGCCCAAGAGAGAAGCATCAATGTAGGAGGAGTAAGCAATGATGAGAGTAATGAGCTAAGAAGAAGAATCTACTAAAAAAAATCAATGCAATATATCTCAGTGGGATGAAGAAAATGGGAGAGTTAGGTCCCTGAGCTAGTTTTGATGCCCCTTGAATTTGTTCTAACCAATTTTGATAAACTTAGGTAAGTGAGATACACTGGAGAGACGTCCTGGTCTCTGTCTTAATTTTACAGATCATATAATTCTGTTTTATAGGCTATAAAATGTCACATGAAATGATTTCCTCAGTTGTCAATGGCAGAAATGGGTCTAATCCCAGTCTTTTGTCCATTACAGCAATGATAGCATAGTGTTCTGCCTAACTTGTAATCATTTTTTGAGCATCTTGGAATCCCAAGGGGTCTAACCATGTCAGGAGATTACTATTAATTACATACCCTAGCACGATTATGGAATAGGGTAGACTAGTTAATAAGGCCTCTTTATTGTTAGAGATATCCTATTGTGTGTCGTTTTTAGTTTTAAAATAATTAGAATAAAATCAGATATCCAGAAACTGTATGAAATATACTTTAATTATTGTTGATTCTAGTTCACTTTCTGTGTTTTCTGGGCATCTTGATAAGAGCAATTTGTTGTCCTTTTGTCATTTCCATCATGTCTGACTCTTTGAGACCCTATTTGGGATTTTCTCAGCAAAGATACTGGGAATGGTTTGCTATTTCCTTTCCCAGCTCATTTTACAGAAACTGAGACAAGAAACTGAGACAAACAGGGTTAAAAGTGACTTACCCAGGGGTACCCAACTAGTAGATATCTGTGCCAGATTTGAACTCAGAAATAGTAGTCTTTTTGACTTCAGGTCTTGTACTCTATCCAATGCATCACTTATCTGCTCCAAGAATAATAATGACCAAAAGTTATATAGTACTTTGAAATTTGCAAAGCACTTCACTTATATTACTTCATTTAATCCTCACAACACTGTAGGACATGTGCTTCTATTATCCCCATTTTAGGTGAAGAAACAAAGTCTGGGAGAGGTTAAGTTACTCAGCAAGTAAATATCAGAGAGGAGATGTGAATTCTGATCGTCCCAACTCCCAATTCTCTATCCATTGTCACCTTGAGAGGTAACAATTAATCAATAGGCATCAATTATTATTATATTCTGACTTCTGAAGTACTAGGTAAGAGAGAGATCTGGTTGTCAGTACTAGGTCATAGGAAGTTGACGAAGCTGCTGTACTGGCCAGAACGTCTGTACAGCTCCCACATGTTGCTCTGAGATCTTCAGTGCTGTCTCTGAACAGAGAAGAATAAATTCCATCTGTTCCATTATTTTCTCTGGCCTGAAAAACAACTTCCTGAGGTCAGATGACTTTGTAGGGCTTCTGATTATGTAGGAAAATGTAAAGGGATGGAATCCACATGTGTTAGAAGGCAGGAAGATGTAAAATGTATTTATACCATTCACACTCAATCACTTAAACTTTTCCAGCTCGGCCTAGGTATCTTTAGAAGCAGGAATATGGGATTTAAACCTTCAGTCTTTTCTGATTAGAGTCAGATTCTTTTGGCAAGCTGCCCCAATTTTAAGCAGGACAGTGCTGACTTGCCAAAACATGGGTTGGCTGTGATTTTTAATAGCATTTATCTCTGGCAGTTTCAAAATCCTTACTTTTAATTTAAAAAAATCTTTAAGGTGCCCTTTGATGTCTCTTTTTAAAAAATACTTCAGTTTTTAAAGCTCCTAAGTCATTCTCATCTCTCTAGAATAAGAATGTATCTTAAAGAAGCTTTACCATTAAATTTGCTAAAACTGCATAGACGGCTATTGTCAGAAATACCAAATGTCAAAAATTAATATATTCTACAAGGTATTATTTAATTTTTTTCAAAGTATGCCTGTTAGATATACAGTTTTGTATACTGTATAGAGGGCTGGCCTTAAGGACCAGGAAGCTTTAGGTTCCAGTCCTGCCTTTGATGGACTGGTTGGATGATGCTGGGCAAGTCACTTAAACTCTTAGTATCCCAGTAAACTTTCTAAGTCTAGGAGTTGGAAAATAGTTGCCAATTAGCTCTCTAAAGAGAGCAGTTAAACCAGTATCTATCTTTCCTTCCTTTCTTCCTTCTTCCTTTTTTCTTTCTTTCTTTTTTCCTTCTTTCTTCTTCTCCATCTCCTTTAGTCTTATTATTCTGCTTCTCCTCTTCCTCCTCCTGTTCTTTCTCCTCCTCTTCCTCCTTCTCTTCCTTTTCCTCTGCCAATTTCTCCTCTTCCTTTTCTTTCTTCTTCTTTTCTCTGTGTGTCTGTATGTGTGCACGTGTATGTCTCTCTGTGTATATTTGTATGTGCGTGTCTCTCTCTCCCTCCCTCCCTACCCCCCCAACATCGAGATATTTGCTTTCCATGTATAATGAATTCATAAGAATCATAAATTTGGAGGTAAGAAGCTTCAAAAGTCAGTGAATCCAGACCTTTTCACTTTAAGGAAAATTACAATGACTTGCAGGTAACTAAGCTTCAGAAACAGAATTTGAACCCAGAATCGCCGACTGCAAAGCCAGAACCATTGTACCATATTGCCTCCCTAGGGAAAACTTCTACCATTCAACCTCCTGGATTAGTTCATACTCCAAACTGGAGTGGAGAGGAAGATCCAATTAATTGCAGAGAAGAGCATATCATTTGGTTCATTAAAGTAGTGATAGAATTTAGTTTTCTAAACTTCAGTGGAAGTTTATGGGGAAGTGATTTAGATGTGGAAGCGAGCAGAACACCAAATGTGGGGATATTATCATGTATTTATAAAGCAATTGCAATTCAAAGATCTCAAAGTGCCTTCACAAAGTATAATCATTTATAGCTGGCATTTACATAGCACTTTACAAATATTGTCATATTTGATTCTCACAAAAATCCTAGAAGGATTTTAAGGATTTTTAAGGATTCCCATTTTACAGATGAGGAAACTGAGTCAGATAGTGATTAAGTGACTTACCCAGAGTCTTATGGACAGTAAGTATCTGAGGTCACATTTAAACTCAAATCATCCTAACTCCTAATCCAACACTCTATCCGCTATGCTACCTAGCTGCTTATTATCTTATCTTATCTTATCAACGTGATTATTTTGGCATTGACATTTGGCATTGTTCTTGTAGGGTCTAGGTTTTTGGTGTTGTTACTAGATTTAATAGACTTAGGAGTGATTTGGAATCCTCCTACAGATAATTATGTCCTTAGAGGGATGGCTGAGGCTCACAGAGATGAGTCAATCCAGTGCAGAAAGAGTCCTGGATAGGGAACTCAAGAATTCTGAGTTTGTGTCTTTATTCTTGCAGTCACTTGCTGGAGAAATTTGGGGAGGGAAAGTTGCTTTCCATCTAGAGAAAGCAAAGAGGAGATAGCAATAGAGTTGGATTTTAAAGGGATTGAAGCATTTCACTTGGCAGAGATGGGCACGGGATTCACTCCTCAGAATGAGATGAATGAGGACATGATAATGGAGGAAGGCACAGGAATGGTAGGGGATGAAAAAATGGGTGTAAAGAGAAAGTTGGAGATAAGGCTTCAAAGGTAAGTTGTAGAAAGATTAGGTAAGGCCTTGAATGCCATGTCAACAAATCTATTATTTGTCTGTTTATTTCGAGATAAACAGTGAGGAACCACTGAAGGTTTCTAAATAGAAGAGTGATTATCAGAGGGGTGCATTAGGCAAATTACTTTGGCAGCCATGCAAAAGATGGATTGAAAAAGGGAGAGGCTGGAGGCAAAAGGACCAGCCTTCCTGGTGGTGCCATCCAAACAAGAAGTAGGAAGGGCCTGAATTTGGAATATTTACAGTGGGAACAGAAAGAAGAGGATGAATAGATAGAAATGATCAGATCTGACTGACAATTGATTGAATGTACCAGGGAGACAAGTCATCGTGGGTGGAGAAAGAGGAGAATAAATTTCTCTTTCTAGAAGTTTGAGAGTGAGGGGGAGTGCAAACCGATAACTTGAAGGAGTACACAAAAGGGGTGGAGTTTTTCGGTAAGATATAATAAAGAAGAAATAAAGATAACGCACGGAGACAGAGCAAGAGCACAAGAGAGAGAATGAAAGAGTGAGAAAGATCTAGTTGAAAAGGAATTATAGTAAGAGAAGCAAATTCAAAGAGGAAATGAATGGAAATGGGATCCAGGACATAACTGAGATGGGGAAATAAAAGGAATAAGCATTAAGCATCTCCTATGTGTTAGATACATATGAATTAAACACTTTATAAATACTGTCTCATTTGATTCTCACAACAATCCCATGCTATTATTTATTCCTTTTTTAGAGTTGGGAAAACTGAGGCAGGTGGCCATTAAGTAACTTGCTCCGGGTCTCATAGTTAGTAAGTGTCTAAGGCATTTTTTCCTGATTCCAGGCCCAGTGCTCTATCCGTGAGTGTGAAGAGGAGGGAGTAGGATATAGGTTTGAAAAGATAAATTGTAGATAGATTGGGTAGGATCTTGAATGTCAAAACAAATCTGTTGTTTATTTACAGGTAGACAGTGAGAAACTCATGAAGGTTTCTTTCTCTTAGCTGGGAGAAGGGGTTAATTTTGGTATTATTTGTCTCTGAGATTGGAGGGGGTGAGGAGGAGCTAGGTAAGGAGAACTGAGAGATGTGGAAGAAATTTGTCAAATAGCCTTAATCTTTCCAGCAGGTGGTGAGGCCCTTTCTGTGTAGAGAATGGAGAGAGAGAGAGAAAGAGAGAGAGAGAGAGAGGAACTGGAGGCTAAGAGAGAAGAGAGACCTCAGAACAACAGGCCTCCTCCCCCATCTGCCCCATGTCCAGGTAGCAGGTAGCAGGTGGCAGGGGAGACTTGTATTATAAATCTAGCAGACTTCAATTGTCAACTGACCTTTCTACTGAATAGATCAGCTTCCCACAGAGCCAGAATATTCTGTTTGGTCTCTTCCATGACACTACATTATTACACTGAGATCCACTTTCATTCTTTTCCATTTGGAAAAAAAAATCAGAAGCTCAGTTTCTTTCTCTTTCTCCCATATTTGTCAAGAGGACCTTACCATGTCTCTCCCAAGGAAAAGTTAATTTAGTAAATCATTGAAGATACCTCTCCTAATTATCTAGAGAACAGGAATAAAGTAACTAGGCAAGCAAGTTATTTTCAGAAACTGCATTACTGCACAATTCAAGAAGGAGAAGCAATTTGGTATGGGAGAGGTTGTAACAGGTCTGGAGCATCAACATCAGTGGCAATGACTCCTGGGATGCGTATTCCCCGTGCAACTACAGACAGCTCCATGAAAAATCTGTCTCACTTTTCTCACTGTTAAAGTAGGGACATGTTTCTACAGTTTGTTTCATAGGATCATTGTGGGGAAAGTGCTTTGTAGTCCTTCAAACAAGCTAGAAATATGAGTTGTTTTGACTGTTACTGTCCAGTCTCAAGAATTCAACACAGCCGACAAAAGTACTTCATTTATTCCTTAGGAGAAATTTAGTTATTGGGAAAATCAGAATGAATGTGGGTTGAATACAAGATAAATTTAAATGAGGGTGCAGGAAACGAAGGGAGGAGACCTCAGACCTTGAGAGGCTCTGGGATACTATGTCATAATAGAAAAGAGATGTACCAGACCATTAGACTCTTTAGTGGAGAGACCCTCATCTGTTTTTGAAGGGGGAGTAAGATGGGACTGGGATGTGCTCTCTGGGGCTAGAATATACAGTAGCTGATGCCTTCCTATCTCAACTGATTATTCCTGCTAAATAGATTCTAAGAACAGTTATTTATATTATAATATTATGTATATCATATTATATATATATTATATACTATATATATTATTTATATATAATATTATTATATTATTATTATATATTTTTTATATTATGCTAGAATACAAGTTTCCAGTGCCTTCAAAATGGTGACACTCTTTTGCACAGCTTTGATTGCCCTGTTTAATTCATGGTTCTATCCTGTGAAGCCAACTTACAATTAGAAAATACTGATTCAAACGTTTAGTAGCTGTATGCCTGGACAAGTCATTTAACTTCACTTAGCCTCAATGGCTTTAACTGTAAAATGGGACTAGTATTGGCATTTATTTCACAGGGCTATTGTGGATCAAATGATATATATATATATGTGTGTGTGTATATATATATATGTATATATACATATATATATGTATGTATTTTCCAAACCTCAAGGATATGTGTAAGTGTAAAATGATGAGTCATTAGGTTGCATTTATTGATTGCTACCTGCTATACAATTAAAAGATGGATGTACTCTTCAAAAGAAAATTGAATAGTTATTAGAGCTTGGAAAATAGAACATGCATATATATTCCGGGGATGTTATTTAAAGGGGCTGCTAGGAATTCAGGATGGAACCACTAGTCTGGAGTCAGGAAGACTCATCTTTCTCATTTCAAATCTGGCCTCAGTTACTTCCTGGGTGTGTGAATTTTGGCAAATCATTTATCCCTATTTACCTCAGTTTCCTCATCTGTAAAATGAGCTAGAGAAGGAAATGGCAAACTACTTAAATATCTTGTCCAAGAAAACTTTATGGACAGTGTGGTCCACAGGGTCAAAAAAAAAAGAGTCAGAACATGTCTGAACAGCAATTATTGTTTAATGTTTGGTGTTGACATTTTCATCATTTATTTAATAATCTCACATTTACATAGCAGGTTTAGTTTTTTTCAGTGATTCACTTAGAGAAATCTCACTCGTGGGTAGCACATGTATTATTCTTAGCCCCATTTGCACAGATAAAGAAACTGATGCTCAGAGAGATAACATCACACAGCTTGGGGTCAGGGTTCAACACAAAATCCAGTTCCCTTCTCTGCTACTCCACAATGCTTTCCTGATGAGTTGGCTGGTAAATACAAAATGAAACATGATTAAAAGGTTTTTTTTGTTTGTTTTTTGTTTTTTTGTTTTTTTTGCCTTTGTTACTACATATATAAATAACAAGGGATCTAGAACTACAGAGTATTCCAGGGTTGTCTTTCCACAAAATGATTGCTGACACTAAAACTTTTCTTCCAGTATTCAGTATTCTTCACCTTGAATTAAAACAGCATTAAAAAAAAAAAAAAACAAGTGCCACACTCTTGGATTGACAAGCAAATTTCCAACTTTATTTTACTCAGCTCCTCTTTCTCTTTCACTGCACTCATCCAAACAGTTACCATATATTTCTGTTTCTACTTAGGCAGCATTTCTCACACCATCCCCTTATTCTTACACAGCCACCAGCCTGGTCCCAGTCTTCGTCCCTTCTAGCCTGGATCGTTGGGGTGGCCTTCTCTTGGGCTTTCATCCTTCAGACCCCTCTCCATTCTAATTTATCCTCTAGAAAGCTGCTAAAGAGAATTTCCAGTTTGACCATGAAAACCCTTCCCCTAATAAACTTTTTTATTGCTTGTGGAATCATCCTCCATTTGACTTTTACAGCTATTCCTAATCTGACCCTGATGTTCCTTTCAAAATTCATTATATAGAATGAGTCAAAAGTATTTTTTAAGCGTTAAAAACTGAACATTGAACCGGCACTTTTGAGTGACACTATACAGTACTGTTCTTCCCATTTTCCATCTCCACCACTCTTAATTGGCTGTCCCCCATGTCTTGAATGTTCTTTCTCCTTTACCCTTGCTTCATCAGATAGTCTTACTTCTCACAATGCAACTGAAGCCTTTCCCAAGTCCCATCTGTTGGGGAGTGCAAGGGGCAGAGCACTGGACCTGGAGTCAGGGAAACCAAAATTCTAATCTAGCTGCAAATACTCACTAGCTGTGTTATACTGGGCAAATCACTTAAACTCCATTTCCTCAACTCCAATGCTAACAGGCACATTGTGAAGTATGGCTCCTAGACTGGACACAATTCTGTATTTGATAGATTTCCACAATGAGTTTTGAATCCATTTTTCCTCTAAGTTGCTTTTAATTCTCTCTATGAAATGATTTCAAAGAGATAATTGGGATAATGATAGACCCTACTTCCCTAGGGTTGGTGTAAGCATAAGATAAGCTAATACTTGTATTGCTAGCATAATGCCTCATATATAGTGGTGTTCAATAAATCTATCTTTCCTTCCTTTTTCTCTCCTTTCCTTCCTTTCTTGCTTCCTTTTTTTCCTCTCTCCCTTTCTCCATCCTCTCCTTTCTTTCTTTTCTTCCTTCCCTCTTTCCATTCTTTCTTTCTCTCCTTTCCTTCTTTCCTTTCTCCCTCCCTCTTTCCCTTCCTTACTTCTACTCATCCTTGTTTCCTTCTCTTACACTCTTCATAACTTGACTTGTGTTTATTTTGGGTATACTTAATATATGCATGTGCCACTAGAATTTAAGCTCTCTAGGGCAAGGCTGTTAAGTTTTTTACTTTGTCTCTCCAATATATAGCACAATTTGTGACACATAGTAGTTACTTAATAATATAATAAGTGTTTTATATATATATGTATATATATAATAAGTACTTATTCTTTGATCAATTGGTGCATAATGCTTTTAGACTACTTGGTTATAACTAACCTTCTTGGGGAAATAAGCTTCAGAAATATTACATATAGAATGAGATGTTCCTTATCTGTAAGTGCTATGATTTCTGGACCTCACATTCCCCTGATTGACAGGGAGGGGAGGAAGGAAGGGTTGAATCTCTTTGGTGTGTCATGGACTCTTCTGACAGTCTGGAAACTTTGGCACCTCCTCTCAGAATGACGTTTTTAAATGCATAAAATATATAGGATTACAAAGGGAAACAATTATGCTTAAATATAGTTATTGAAATAAAAATTTTAAAATATATGCAGTTCTTTTAAATATATTTACATATTTGCCATGTTGTGCAAGAAAAAATCAGACCAAAAGGGAAAAAAATAGGAGAAACAAATAAACAAACAAACAAAAAAGAAATACTACACTTCAGCCCATAGTTCTCTATCTGGGTGCGAAAGGCATTTTCCATCCCAAGTCTGTTGGAATTGCCTTGAATCACTGCTTTGTTGAAAAGGCAAGTCCATCACAGTTGATCACATAATTTTGTTGTTACTATGTACACTTTTCTCTTGGTTCTGCTCACTTCACTCGGCATCAGTTCATGTAAATCTTTCCAGGCTTTTCCAAAATCAGCCTGCTCATCATTTCTTATAGAACAGTAATATTCCCTTACATTCATATATGATAACTTATTCAGCCATTCCCTATATCAAAATATTTTTTATCCTGACATAAAAACCCTTGACCTATAGAATTAGGGGCAGAATATAGAAACATCAGAGTTAAAAGGAATTCTAGTGACTGGAATCCAAACTAATCCATATGTTAAAAAGAATACCCTTTCCAAAATATGTCTATATTCGCATGTTGTCTTCCCTTTGGATTGTGAGCTCTTTGAGGGTAGGGATTGTACTTTTTTTTCCTTCGATTCCCCAGTACTTAGCATAGTACTTGGCAGATACTAGATGCTTAATAGACGTTTATTGATGACTTGCTTGCTTTAAAATACCCAACAAGTGGCCAGACTTTGCTTGAAGATCTCCAGGTAGGAGGAACTCAACCTTTCTTGATGCAGTTCATTCCAATGGTTTGAAAACTTTCCCCAACACCAAGTTTGCTTTTGTAACTTCTATTCATCATTCCTGATTTAGCCTTCTGGACAGGTGTAATCCCTCATCCCAGTGACAATCCTTTGAACAAGTAAAGTGACCCCCAGTGCCTACTTTTAAGTCTTTTCTTGTCCGTGTTAAACATTTTCAAGTATTTTATCTGGTCATTGTGTCAAAAACCCAAGACCCTTCACCATATTGGTTGTCCCACTCTGATTCCTTTCCAATTTATATCTATGTGCTTCCAAAAATGGAAATCCCTGAATCAGCATATATTCTGTAAAAGAGTATCACCTCCTTATTCCTAGAGACTAGGAAATATACAGTCCAAGATCCCATTAGATTTTTTTTTTTTTTTTTTAGCAAATGATATCCCTACTTAACCAAGAACACTTAACTTTATATTAGTTGTGTGACTGGTCAAATCCTTTAACTTCTAAGTCTAGAAGTCTAGTCTTAATTCTGTGATTACTTTATAAATTTGGGGAAGGCCTTCCTTCATCTATAAAGGAGGAAAAGAATCAGATTGGATAACCCTTACATTTCCATTTGGTTCAAACATTTTATGCTCCTTAATTACCCACAGTTTCATTTATTCTTTATGCCGTCCCTAATAAAAACTCAAAGGTAGCATTGTCAGAACTTGTGAGATGATTGTGCAAGGAGCCAAAAAAAAAACAACCAGGGAGGTAAGTGTGCTACTGATGTTTACCTCTGGTGGAGAAGTATTTTTATGTCTATGGTATCCCTTTATTCAGGTCTCCCAGTCATCTTAAAGGAGAAATGGGCATGTTTTAGCATATTATATAAATCAGGATTTCTTAAATTTCTTCCATTCTCCAGCCTTTTTTGCTCAAGAAATTTTTACATGTCCTCAGGTTTATAGATACATAAAATAGATATACAAATCAAGCATTTACTGATAATAAATCATAATTTCATGTTTCTAACATTCAATTATAAGAACCTATATAGGCTTATGAACCACAGTTTAAGAAGCTGGGATATTTAAAACACAGATCATTTGATGGCTAAAGGCCATGTTATTTCAGTGATCAACATAAAAATGAGCAATATGGCTTTAAAGAAATAAATTTTAGAAAACCTCTGTCTTTATCAGAAAAAAAGCAATGAATTTCACAAGATTTTGGTCTGTGGGCCTTGATTATGATATGCTCATTATCACTTAAAATATTCTTTGCTTCAAACCCAAAAAGGCATTCATGATTTGGATATTTGAGCCTTGTCTTCAATTAGGTTCAGGGAACACTCGTGTATTTCTTTGATTCTCATCTTTTCCCTGAACACTTTCTTGCAACACTGTTTTTCTAGTGTGCACAGCCTTCAAGGGCCATGAATGACAGTGATTCAGAATGAGGAGAACTTGAGACAAGACTAATTATCATAATTCCTTTCCCTTTACAGCACTATAAAAAATTAAGCCGCTCTCCCTCTCTTAAATTCTTGTTGTGTTGATTACTTATCCCATGTTCACTCGTAGGCTTTTTTTT
>JAJPUD010008510.1:61223-88158 GCA_023553655.1 Myrmecobius fasciatus | reverse complement strand
CTGTATGTATCTCTATGTTTTAGATGTGTTTCTTGTAAACAACATATTGTTGGATTCTGGTTTTTAATCCACTCTGCTATCTGCTTCTGCTTTAAGGGAGAGTTCATTCCATTCACATTCACAGTTAAAATAACTAATTCTGTATTTCCTGCCATCTTATTTACCCTAGCTTATGCTTTTCTCTTTCTTATCCCCTTTCCCTCCTCCCTACTATTTTGCTTTTGAAAACCACTTCCCTCAAACAATCCTTCCCCTTTAGAGCCCCACCCACCCTTTTTTCCCCCCTTTCCCTCCAGTTTCCTTATAAGTACGTCTATTATTCCCTCTCAGCCAAATCTGATGAGATGGAGATTAACCCAATTCTCATTCCCCTCCCTTTTCTCCCCTCAATCATAAGTTTTCTTTGCCTCTACATGTGATGGAATTTCCCTTATTTTATCTCCTTTTCCTCTTCTTCCAGTGTTATCCCTTTTCTACCTCTAATTTCTTTTTCAGTTTATCATATCATAAGATTCATAAAATCACAATAAACATATAATAATAATCATAAAATCACAGTAAGCATATGATAATAATCATAAAATCACAGTAATCATATCATAATCATAATGTAATAATAGATCCATAAAATCAACCCTCATTCTATAAGTATCTATAACATAAATATTGTTCTCAAGAGTTATTTTTTCTTATTACCTTTTTATGTTTCTCTTGTGTTCTGTGTTTGTAGATCAAATTTTTTGTTCAGTTCTGGTCTTTTCAGTAGAAATAGGTGAAATTCTCCTATATCATTGAATGACCATCTTCTTCCCTGGAAGATAATGCTCATTCTAGCTGGGTAACTTATTCTTGGCTGTAATCCAAGTTCCTTTGCCCTTTGGAATATCTGATTCCAGGCCCTTTGATCCTTCAAAGTAGAAGCTGCTAGGTCCTGTGTGATCCTAATTGTAGCTCCCCGATATTTAAATTGTTTCTTTCTGGCTTCTTGTAATATCTTTTCCTTGGTATGATAGTTCTGGAATTTAGCCACAATATTTCTGGGGGACTTAATTTTTGGGTTTCTTTCAGGAGGTGATCGGTGGATTGTTTCAAGGAGTATTTTGCCTTCTGGGTGTAAAATATCAGGGCAGTTTTCTTTTATGATTTCCTGGAAGATAGTGTCCAGGTTCTTTTTTTCATCATGGCTTTCAGGAAGCCCTATAATCCTTAGATTGTCTCTCCTAGATCTATTTTCCAGGTCAGTTGTTTTTCCTAGGAGATATTTCATGTTTTTCTCTATCTTTTCATTTTTTTGTTTTTGTTCAACTGATTCTTGAAGTCTTGATGAGTCATTCATTTCCAATTGTTTGATTCTAATTTTCAATGTCTTATTTTCTTCAGTTACTGTTTTTAGTTCCTTTTGCAATTGACCAATTACATGTTTTTGTTCATTGCATTCTTTTTCCATTTTTTCTATTTTATTTTGCAGTGATCTCATTTCGTTTCCCCATGTTTCTTCTAACTCTCTTTTAAAATTTTTTATGCAATCTTCAAAGAAAGCCTTGTGACATGGAGACCAATTTATGTCTCTCTTTGGGGCTTTTTCTGGAGTAACTTTACCTTTAGGGGCCTCAGGATTTGAGGTCTGTTCTTCCCTCTCTCCATAAAAGTTGTCTATGGTGAGAGCTCTTTTTGTTTTTTTTATTCATTTTTTTTAAGGTGTGAGGTCTGTTTAGGGCAAAGGTGGGACAGCTACTTTAATTTGCCCTGGGGCAGTTCTGCTGATTGAGTTATTTCAGGAACTGGGCAGTTCTGCTGATTGAATTATGTCAGGGGCTGGGCAGCTCTGCTGATTGAATTATTTCTGGTGCTTATCAGTCCTGTTGTTTGATTGATTGCTTTAAGGTGCTATGTAATGGCAGCTAGGTCAGATGCTCATCAGGGGTTCAGTGGTTCACAATCTATCCCCCTCAAAAGGCAGACCCTCCAAACCACCTGCCCACAATCAGGACAAATTGTTCCAAGAGGCTCGCAGAAGACTCCCAGGTGTGTGAAAAGCACAACGCTCCCACTCCTGTTCCGACTCCTGTTCCAGCTTCCTGCTCCAGCTCCCTGCCCCGGTCTCCCTGCGCTGCAGTCTGGGTTCAGTAGGCCACCCCCTGCCCCATTAAAACAGACCTGTTTTGAGGTTCTTCCAGAGTATCTTCTTCTAGAATCATGTTGTTCTCCAGATATTGTGGATTTTTTTTGCTTCAGAATCAGTCTAGAGGCTTCATATGTTGTTCATGGATAATTTTCAATATTCACCCTTGCAATACCTTGTATTTCAAATTTTTTTCCCTCTTTTCACCCCACCTCCTCCCCTAGATGGCAAGTAATTCAATATATGCTAAGCATGTGCAAGTTTTCTATAATATTTCCACAATTATCATGCTGTACAAGAAATATCAGATCAAAAAGGAAAAAATGAGAAAGAAAACAAAATGCAAACAAACAACAACAAAAAAAGTGAAAATACTATGTTGTGATACACAGTCAGTTCCCACAGTCCTCTCTCTGGTTGTAGATGGCATTCTTCATCATAAGATCATTGGAACTGGCTTGAATCATCTCATTGTTGAGAAAAGCAATGTCCATCAGAATTGATCATCATATAATCTTGTTGCTGTTGTGTACAATGATTTTCTGGTTCTGCTCACTTCACTTAGCGTCAGTTCATGTAAGTCTCTCCAGGCCGCTCTAAAATCATCCTGCTGATCATTTCTTATAAAGCAATAATATTCCATAACATTCATATATCATAACTTATTCAGCCATTCTCCAATTGATGGGTATCCACTCAATCTCCAGGTTCTTGCCACTACAAAAAGAGCTGCCACAAACACTTTTGCACATGTGGATCCCTTTTCCTTCTTTACCATCTCTTTGGCATTCAAGCCCAATAGAAACATTGCTGGATCAAAGGGTATGCACAGTTTGATAACTTTTTGAGCATAGTTCCAAATTGCTCTCCAGAATGGTTGAAACAGTTTACAACTCCACCAACATCCCCTCCAAGATTCATCATTATCTTTTCCTGTGACTTTAGCCAACCTGAGAAGTTTGGAGTGGTAATTCAGAGTTGTCTTAATTAATTTCTCTGATCAATAGTGATTTAGAGCATCTTTTCATATGATTAGAAATAGTTTCAATTTCTTCATCTGAAACTTGTCTGTTCATATTCTTTGACCATTTATCAATTGGAAAATGGTTTGAATTCTTTTAAATTTGAGTCAATTCTCTATATATTTTAGAAATGAGTTCTTTATCAGAACCTTTGGATGGAAAAGAAATTTCCCAGTTTATTGCTTCCCTTCTAATCTTGTCTGCATTGGTTTTATTTGTATAAAAACTTTTTAACTTAATATAATCAAAATTATGTATTTTTGTATTCAATAATGTACTCCAGTTCTTCTTTGGTCATTAATTCCTTCCTTCTCCATAGATCTGAGAGATAAATTATACTTTGTTCTTCTAATTTGTTTATAATATAATTTTTATGTCTAAATCATGAACCATTTCAACTTTATCTTAACATATTCTGTTAACTGTGGGTCAATTTCTGCCATAGTAATTTCCAATTTTCCCAGCAGTTTTTGTCAAATAGTGAGTTTTTATCCCAAAAGCTGGGGTCTTACTTACTCATTGATTATTTTGTCCTGTAAAACTAGCCTATCCCACTGATCAACTACTCATTTCTTAGCCAGCAATAAATAGTTTTGATGACCACTGCTCTATAATATAGTTTATAATATAGCATAATATGATACAGCTAAACCACCTTCATTTGCATTTTTTCACTAATTCCCTTGAAATTCTTGACTTTTTGTTCTTCCAGATGAACTGTTATTATTTTTTCTAGCTCTGTAAAATTGCTTAACCAATGTCTGGCACATAGTAGGTGCCATGTAATTGCTAGCTATTTTTATTATTACTTAATAGCTCTTTCTAAACCCAAGCTATATATCAGAATGAGAAATTCAGTTTTTGACATCTTTTTAGCCAGATTTTAATTTTTCATAATCTACTTTTGAAAGTGATTAGCAGAAGCAATAACAAAAACTACAAGTTTTTCAGTTTCTCATCAAAGATTCTAAAATTCCCAGAGAATCTTTTCAGGTTTAATCCAAGTCATTCTCAATTGACTGGCACCTCCATGAAATGTGGAAAGAAATGTGGAAAATTCTAACTAAAATGATCTGCATTCCATTGGTACCTCTTTAAATAATAGATCTGGATAAGAGAGAGAAATCATAGAGATGTTCATTTTAGATGCATTCATGTTTTAAAGAATACTCATGTGAGTACTGAATTTTCCATTTGCCTCACTAATTTTACAAGTATCTTTAACTTATATTTCTAATAAATGTTTTTTAAATCCTTTTTTGTCAAGAACTTAAGCTTTCTACATTACATCTCTAAAATTTTTAGGAAATATTTAATTTTTCTCTATAAGTATATTCTGTTAAGGTTAAAAACATGGATTTAAAGAATTATAGTGTTAGAAGGGATCTCAAAAGTCATCTAAGTCAGCCTATAACTGAGCAGAAATCTCCTATAATATATCCCACAAGGGATAGAGCCCTGTATCTAGAATCAGGAAGATCTGAATTCAAATATGGTCTGCTAATTATATGACCTCACTTAATCTAAAAACACTATAAAATGCTACTCTATCAGTATCACAATTATCCAGTCTAAATGTGAAAACATCTAGTAATAGGGAACATAGTAAATATTAGAAAGTTTTCCTTGTACCAATATAAAATTTGACCATTGTTCCAGAAAAGTGATTAAGGTCAACTTAGAACTTGATTTTAATAGAGGTACATGGTTCACTCACGACATTGGAGATTTAGATTTGGCTAAATATGAAGTGGAGAATACCACTACAACTACCATATTTGAAGAAGGAGTTTTGGAAGCCAGGATCCTGTGGACTTAGATAAGTTTCACTTAAGAAATGAGCTGGAATTCAGATCACTTAGAATACCTCATTCTCCTTCCAGGTGAGATAGCCTTCTTGAGTGCAGAAGATATTAAATAGTTTATCTATCTCAGCCATGGAAAGGATTCTGGCCTCAGATACTTACTAGTTGTGTGACGCTGGGCAGTTAACTTAATCCTGTTTGCCTCAGTTTCTCATCTGTAAAATGATCTGGAGAAGGAAATGCCAAGAAAACAACAAATTAGGTCAGGAAAAGTCTGACAAAACTGAAAATGACTAGACAAACAAATAAAAAAACAATGGAAGGATATTAAACTGGGAGCCTAAGATCTATACACATATATGTATGTGTATGTATATGTATATATTATGAGTATATATATTTATATATTGTATGCTGTGTTTATAAATGTGTATATATACACATGCACATATATTTATGTAGAGACATATATATGTAAATAAATTTATGTATGTAGATTTTTGCAAATAATCTTCCCTTGTGAGCTCTGTAAGAGCATGCACTATTTTGACCTTTCTTTGGATACAGTTCCAGCACAGTACTTGTCATAGCAGATATTTAACAAATGTTTAGTGGTTTCATTTGATTCTCAGCTTTCCTATTTTACCAATAAGGAAATGCAAGTTCAGAAAATTAAATAATTTACTCATAATCACATAGATAGTATGGATAACTGGCAAACTCAAATTTCTTCATCAAATTTTAATATCTTTTAGAATAATTCATACTTATATTGTTGGCTTTTAAGGTTTAGACATCTTTATCACTAACAATCCTCTGAGACAGATAATATAAATGGTAACTTTATAGATGAAGAATTTTGTCCATGATCAAAAAATTAGCAAGCAATAAATAATCAAACCCAGTCTTCTTTCTTCCAAATCCATCATTTCTTCTACTTAATAACACTAATGTCCACTTCATTTAGCAATTCCAAAAGAAAACAAATTGAAACCCATTATGGTGTTGATAAAGGCAAGACAGCTAATTTCATGTTTTTGTGTTTATAGTGAATGCCCTATACTAGTCCAAAGATTGACTCAGCCTCATCTCAAAGTCCAATTTTATAAAGATTTTTGGGTTGTGTCCTCAGTACTTTGCCATGCTGGAGACCTTCTTACCCTTACTAAGATCCTCTGTCTTCCCGTCTCCTCCCTGGGATACAGCAGAGAAATCTCAACTGGGAATCTACACTCTGGCTTTTCCAGTAAAAATTTGTCTGTCTCTGTCTGCAGTTTGGGAACAATCTCTATGCCAGTGACTGAGGAGAATTGAACAACAATGGATGAGTTTGTCCTCCTGAGCTTCTTTGCCCTGCAACTTGAACTTTAGATCGTGCTCTTTATTCTCTTTCTCACCATTCAACTTGTTACCTTATTGGGTAACACCCTCATTATAATGGTCATTATTGCAGATTCAGCCTTTCACAATCCTATATACTTCTTCCTCAGGACTCTTTCTGTGTTTGAGAATGGCTTTAACATAGCCATTGTACCCAATATGTTAGAGACCCATGATACATGGCTCATGATACAACCATTGCCTTTCTAAGTTGTGCCACTCAGATGTATTTTTTCTTCTTCTTTGGGGTGTCAGAATGCTGTCTTTTGACCACACTGGCAAATGACCACTATATGGCCAGGAAAATTTTTGAAGAGAGACAAAAACAGTAAGGTGTAAGGATGAGAGGAGAAGAAAAGGCAAGGATAACTCTAAGGTTGAAAACTTGCGTGACTAGAAAAATTCGTAACCTAAACTAAAACAGGACAATTATTATTTATGGGTCATTCCAACCAGATTCAAAAGTTGAATAAAAACATAAACAGAAAATATGTAGAAGAGTATGGTAGAGTGCTTCTACCATTGCATCCCTGTCATTTAGTTTTTGTGAAACATATGTGGAAAATGCATTTCTAAATTATGAAAAGGCAAAGTTTCAATCAATGGACTGACAAGAACTAGACTTATTTGTTTAAGAGTGAACTTGAAGTTTCCGAAGAAAGTTTTTGGTATTAATGCCTTATATCAAATTCAATCATGTATTTAAAATTTATGCTCAATCTAAATGTTTAAGTTCTGAGTATAAACAAATTAGATAACAGGCAGATAGTGTACCACACAGCTATGAGTAGTACATATACTTAATTGAACAAAAGATAGAGACAATTACAAAAAATAAAATAGATTTTTGATCATAAGAAATTGAAAACCTTCTCTATAAACAAAATAACAATCCAGGGAAAATGAAATAGTTAAGGGAGGAGGGATAAAACTTTGTATTAAATTTCATGGACGAGTTCGGAATCGAAGATACTTAGATAGAAAAAATATGGGACCAAAAGTTATTCCCCAATAGTTATGTGGTAAAAGGATATGAGCGATCTATATTTAAATTCAGTATTGGAGGAATTTGGAGAAGATAGGCACACTAATGCACTGTTAGTAGAATTGTGAATCTATACAGTCATTTTGAAAGAAAATTTGTAATTATACAAATAAAGTGACTAAAATGTCCACACTCTGGCGTCCAGGTATTAAACTGTTTTGTATAAACTCTGGGATTTGATAAAAAGTAAATCCCTATATATATCAAAATATCTGTAGCAGAATTTTGTTTGTGGAAGCAAACAAGTCAGTAAGCATTTATTAAGTACCTACTATATGCCAAGGCTTATGCTGAAGTCTAAGAAAACTGGAAATAAATTAGGTGCTCAGCTGGTGGGGAATGAATAAGCACATTGCGGTACATGAATATAATGGAATATCATTATGTGTAAAAATGATGAATAAGATAAATGCAAATAAATACAAAATTGTGAAAAGACTTACATGAACTGATGAAAAGTTAAGTAATCAGAACCAAAAAATAATATATTTACTACTACAATATAAATATGAAGACCTACAAAATAATTGAAAATGATTAAGTAAATATAGAGCACTTGATCTCACTGAAAAGATGTAGGATAGAATAATAGAAAGGTTATATCTGTTTGATCTACTCATCTCTTGCCAAGAATTCTAGCATATCATGAAGAACACAATGATAGAGTAGCAAAAGGCATAATTAAAAGCTTTATCTTGGAAGTTCTTACATCTATATGTGGTTCAGAGGAAACTGGCTCAACAATCAAAATAAGCAGAAACAATATAATATCTAATCAAGTATCATGTATTACTTTTTTCTCGTCATCAATGATTGAATCTCTTCTGGATCATAGTTCGCTACTAGAATCTTCTGGGGATCTAGCAGCTAAGTCTGCTTTTCCATAAGAAAGGAAGACTATAGCACTTTTAGTCTGAAGTCTGGGGTTTTGAGCAATTACACCACACCAAACAAATAACAAAATTCAAGCAAAAGACCCAGATTAATATTAGTGTAACCCAAGTTCCAAAGTGGTATAGAACTCTCTGCTTATTGGAAGAACTCAATGACCCAGACATATGAGAGGCAGGGTAGAATTAGAAAGAAAAAAGAGAAGAGTCTCTTCACTCTCTGCAAGCTTTTGAGCATCTTCAGTCTCTTTGGGCTCTTGAGGCAAAGCTAATACGTTAGAGGGAAATCAGGACGTTGCCTGAACCCGCCCCACTTTCCCACTTTAAATCAAGCCTCTAAACAGATTCTAAAGCTAAAGAACCCCAAAAAAGTCACAGTGAAAAATTTTCCAGTTCAATAAGTTAGAAGGATGCCAAGAAAGGTCTGTCTCACATGGGGAGTCCAGCTGGTGTTGGAGAAAACCATAAAGAGGCTCTTTTTTAGGCACAGCAAAGATCAGCAACTGAGGCCCCTTGATCCCCTAGGCCAGTAGCACAGCAAGCTGGCTGTGAGGCCTCCATCCCTGGCATAGGACACAAATTGCAAACTCCAGAACCCCACACAATAGGCATAATTAGGCTAGGTCGCAGCACAGTGGGCAAGCTACAAGCACCTGAGGAAACAAATCTGAGCAAAGTAGCTAAGCCTCTAGACCTAAACTCCTGTTTCAATTCTTAGCAGGAATTAAAGTCTCCCTTGGAGTAGGATTAGAAGTAGAAGAGAATAGAGATCATTTGTCTCCCTTTTAGCAACAAACACTATCTCATGGTATGTGTGTGAAGATAAAGAGATTGCAGCCTTCACTACGAGTCTACTTTTTTAATTGTCTTCCTGCTCTGACTTCTTGCCTCTGGTACCAATCTAAACTGGGTTACAATATACCTTCTAACTCCCGTCAATTTACTGGTTATCAGTTCATATGTCTTCAAGTCAATTCCATGATACCAATCAACAGAACAGAGGAGCTATATAGAGTAAATGGAGGCTCAAGTTATCTTTACAATCAATAAGTACTTATTAAGCATCTACTATATTCTAGGCAGGCACCTAAGTGAAGTGGATAGAGCACCAAGTGTAGAGTCAGGAAGACCTAAATTCTGAGCTAAAACTAAGTAACCCTGGGCAAGTCACTCAACCCTGTTTGCCTCAGTTTTCTTATCTGTAAAATGAGCTACAGAAGAAAATGGCAAGCTAAGAAAATCCCAAAAGGGATCGCTAAGAGTGGATCATGACTAAAATGACTAAACAAGAGCAATAATAAAACATTCTAGGCAGTGTAAATAGAAAAGTGAAACAGTTGGTAATCTTATAAACTAATGAGAAGAGCCATGAATATACATAGCTATATAAAAATTGTCTACAAGGGAATTTTGTGGGAAATCACTGACAGCTGAGGAGATCAATAGAGGTTTCATTTAGAAGACAACACTTGAGCTGAATCTTGAAGAAAACAAGAGATTTTAAGAAGTAAGAGGGAACTAATACAAAAGCATGGGGAGAGAAAGAATGTGGAGGAATAAGAAGGCCATTCAGGTTGAATCACAGCATGTGATAAGAGAACCAATACAATAAGACTGGAAAGGTAGAATGGGATCAGTTTATAAAGAGGAGTTTAGACCACAGAAGTAAATTAGTCACTGGCCTTTATTGAGTAGGGGGATGCTATACTTAGTTGGCTAGACTTATACTTTAACAAAACCATTTAGGCAAGTATGTGGTGAATAGACTGAAATGAAAGAGATTTAATGAAAGAAACCAATGAGGAGGATATTGTAATAATCCATGTTAGAGGTGATAATTGAATCTCCATTAGAATCATGACTCTGGTCAGTAAAAGGAGGTATAGATGTGAGAGATATTGTAGAGATGGAAATGACAGGATAAGGGAGACATGGGCAAATTTCTAGGAAGAAGGGAAGGAGCCAGTAGACAGAGAGAAATTGAAAATAAATCATAGTGTATGATGACAGAGGAATCAATCTGTTAGAGGAAGGAATGAAATGGGATTGTTTGAACAAGGTGAGGGGTTAGTCTTGGTAAAGCCATTTCATAATGTGAGACAGGCATAGAGCAGGAGAAAGTGGCATAAGGCATCTGAGTAATAGGAGATGAGAAAGAGGGGAGAAGAGGGAGTTCATTGGGAATGCTTCAATTTTCTATAAAATATGAGACAAAGTTCTCAGCTGAGAAAGTAGGTGGAAGAGGAACCACTGGAGCTTTCAGAAGGGATGGAAAAGTTTAGAAGAGATATTATGGAGAATGGGATAAGGAGTTGATAAAGAAAGTATAGTAGAATTTCCTAGACACAATAATTGCCTAAAAGCAGTTGTAGAATATAAATTTATAATAGTCACAGAACAGTTGCACGATATTTTCTATCTTCATTCAACAACATCTGTTTAAAAGCAAAAGCTCATCACTGACCAGAGTGATCCAAGGCTGAGATTTGACTGGACATCATCAATGTTAAGGTAATAGGGCTAGGGATTCAAGATAGGAGAACAGTGTGGGGTTAAATTGGTTGACCAATGGACCAAGACCAGGAGAAGAGAAGACTAGCCAATGCAGAGGAGATTGTTTGGAAGACAATTGAGGGATCGGGGATTAGAGATCACCAGGCAGATGAAAAGTTGAGTTTTGTAAAGCAGAGGAAAAGATGAAAAACTGATAGATTATGCACAGATAAGTGAATTTCAGGAATTTTAAACATTAAATAATACATTTGTAAGTGATGGCAAAGATATTTTTGGTTGGTTTTTTGGTTTTGTAAGATAAAGTGGAAGAGTAGTTCATGGAAGATGAATAAGTTGAGGAACTGAGTTGTTTGGATATTTGAAGAAGTATTATTGTGAATGCTGACATCTCCTAATATGAGGAAGGGAATTGGTGAGGAGGGAAAAATTGTAAGCCATGTATTAAACTTATTGAATGAAGAAAGGGAGTGATCTAGGGTTTGTAGATAAACTACCAGGATTTTGATTGAATGGCAAATATGGTAAATCTCTTCTTTTTCAAGGGGATCAAGTTGAAACAATTTCTAGGATCTTTTGTTCTTTCTTGTGGCAATTAATTGGCATTAATTTTTTTAATAAATGCTTATAATTGTTGTCAATTCTAGTTCTTTATGCATATCCCACCATAATCCCTTAAATTTATCAAGTTAAAGTTATTTTAATTGTATGCCATATCTTTTTTCTGATTTTTATTCTTTCTCATAATTTCAAATTACTTTTTTGTTCTTTTCACCAAGAGATTTGTCTAGAGACATAAAGACAGCACATTCTGGAATTACTCCCACAAAAATAAGTTATTTTCTGTTGGTTAAATAACATGTTGATTTAATTCAATGTATACAGCATTTCCTAATTGTTTTTCTTGATTGAAGTATTCTCATAAATTGGCAAAAGGCATTTGAGTAATCTGCATCTTTAAACCCTTTATTTCTTATTCCTGAATTAAAATTTTCAAATATACTTTTCACTGTCTTCTTTTATATCTACTCTGCATTGAAATCACTATTAAAAATAAATTACTTATGAAATATGGACCACAATGTAACATTTTCATGATCTCTATTGACATTTGCTTGCATTGTGTTGCCTTTCTCTGATTCTTTTTTTTTTCTTGTAGATAGGATTTTTCTTGCATAACTTCTCAAGCATTTCAACATTATCAACATGTAGTGGACTTCCCGCCATCTAGGGGAGGGGAAGGGACTGGGGGTAAAATTTGTAATGGAAAGCTTTGTAAAGATCAATGTTGGGGAACTACCCATATATATGTTATACAAATAAAAAGCTTTAATAAAAAAAATTACTTAAATTTGAAGAATTTTATTGATTTCTTTATATATTTTCCTTTGTTTTCATCTTCTGCACCAGGTGTTGGCACAGAAGCTGAAATTATTTTCATGATGGTCACTTTGCAAATATTTATCAAATATACTCTTCTACAAGGTGATCAAAAGTTGCATGAAAATGATATTTCCTATTGCCTTTGGAGGCAGAATAAAACCATGTCATTTTTTTATCTCTCTAAGGAAAATTTGAGAGATGTTTTTCTTTTGTCTTCTGCTTTTATTTATAGTATAGTTCTTGGTACATAGTAAGTGCTTGATAAAGACTTATTGACTGCCTTGTTGAATTGATGTCAATTGATGTGATTCAGTTGCTCTAGTAATGTGCCATCATCAGTCATTTGACAAGGAACTCACATTTAGACAAACACCTTAGTTCATCTAAATAGTCTGAAGAATGTGTGATTCTTACCATCCTCTAGCATCCCTTTTTTAAAACCACTTTTCCATAGTCACTGTAGAAGCAGGAAGTCACATAGGATTGAAAGTCATTGTCTACTTATTTTAGTTTGTTTCATGGATTGTCAAAGAATTCATCAAAAAAAAAAATACTGTGAAAGTGATTTGCTTTGAACTTGGATAGGCAACTAGAAAGTAGCAACTGTATTTCCAGACTACACATTTGAAACCCTTACACCATAACAGAACCCTTGAGGGCTAATAGTTCATTTTTATTGTTTTCAAAAACCCAGAGTTCCCTGTATGTCATGAAGAAATAAAGAGATGCTGTTTTTTGTTGTTCAATTGTTCAGTTATGTCTGACTCTTTGTGACCACATGAACCATCACATGACTTCTATCCTTCATCATACCTCAAACTCTGTCCAAGTTTATGTTCATTATTTCCATGACATTATCTATCTTATCTTCTGCATCGCCTTTTTCATTTTTCTTCAATCTTTCCGAACATTAGAGCTTTGTACAAAGAATCCCATTTTCTCATTATGTGACCAAAGTATTTAAGCTTCAGCTTCAATTTGACCTCTCAGTGAATCACCTGAATTATTTTCTTTAAGTATTGATTAATTTGATCTTCTTGTTGTCCAAGGAACTCTCAAAAGTGTTCTTCAGCACAATTTGAAAGTTTCTTTTATGGTCCTACTCCCAAAATCATACATTGCTACTTAAAAGACATAGCTTTGTTTATATGAAATATTGTCTGCAAAGAGATGTGTCAACTTTTTTTTTATGTTGCCCAGATTTACCAGATTAACTTTCTTTTCTAGGGGCAAGCATCTTTTAAGAAGTCACTGCTGCCATCTTTGAGTCCAAAAATATAAAATCTGACATTGCTTTCATTTCTTTTCCTCTTTTTTCCAGGAAGTGGCAGGACTATGCCAAGATATTAGATTTGTTTGGGTTTTTTTTATCTTAAGTTTCAAGCCAGCTTTTACACACTCCTCTTTCACCCTCATCAGGAAGTTTCTTTATTCCTCTTTACTTTCTTCCATCAGAATGGTATCATCTGCATGTCTGAAATTGTTGATATTTCTCCCAAAAACCTTTAATTTTGGCTTTTGATTTGTCTACCCTGGCATTTTGCATGATGGACTCTGCAAAAAAAGTTAAATAAATAAGGTGATAATATACAGCTTTATCATACTTCTTTTCTAGTCTTAAACAAATCACTTGGTCCATGTTGGATTCTAACTGTTGCTTTTTTGAACCATATATTGGAAACAAAATATCCTACACCAAAGCTTCTTTTTTTGAAAAGATAGAGCCCCAAACCATGGAATTTGGTGAATATTTGTTCATAAAAGTAAAGTTTAGGCTCTATAGTAAACTTTCTCATAAAGAGGACTTCTCTAATCCACTGTTTTTAGATACCCTCACCAGGTATAACAGGGAACCCTGTGCTTTGAATTGCCTTCTGGGAAAAATTCAAATCTTCTGTTAAAGCAGAATCAAAAGGATGAGGGCACATCCCAGACTACTAAGAGTTCTAATACTTATGTCCCAGTTGCAATAATAAACTCCCATAATTTACACCCAAGCTGCTAAAGGGAATGAGAAAATGTTATTGCTGAAGGGAATGAGACATTGTTACTGGTGAGGAAGGATTTCTTTCTTCTGGTGTCTCTGCCATAGAAAAAGGAGATGGTATTCACTATGGCACTCCAAGTTTCATGAAAATCAGAATTTATTAGAAAATATTTTTGAGAGGATAAGAGATAAAAAGGATGGGAGCAACTCTTCCCAAATATCATTTTTGGGTTTTTTCCATTTCAAATCATTGACCCTTCCTCTGAGAATCTTGAGCAGTGTGAGGTCATTTCACAAAGAACAGACTATCTCTGAGTTTATGGTGTTTATCCCAAATTCTGTAGGGATAGGGAGAAGTTAGAGGTTTTTTGATCAAAATCATATCAATTGGTATTAATTCTTACCATAAATGTAAGAAACTAAAGTCCACGGAAATGGTGTTTACCCTGCTTCCAAAGGCAAGAGGAAACATCATTTTATGAGACTTTTTAGTCATTTTGTAATCCCGAAACCATGTTCAATAAGCAATAGTTTCCATGCAATGTACCCAGAAGTCATTTTAGTATTATTGCCTATTGGGTGTCTTTTATTAGAACAATTGATGGTTTTCCCTAACTAATGTTATTTATGAGACAGATTCAGAGCAGACATGGTCATGTCAAGCCAGAAATATGACAGAGACACAATGGAATGGGCAAACTAGCATGTTCCTTCAATCTCTCCTGGGCCTAAACACAGTATGATAATACCAGGCCCCTAAGTTCTAATTATCTGCTCAGCCATCTGCTCAGAAGATAGAAGCTATGGCTGAAACTTTCCTCCAATTATTCCTCCAGAGTCTTTAGGAATCACAACTCACCCTCCTGACAATAAACAGTTTTGTGATTTTTCATACCACTCTCAAGGAAGAGACACTCTAGAGAATTCTCCATCCCTGTGGTTTCCAGGAACAGCTAAAAAAGCCAATGTAATCCAGGCTAGAGTCCCTCTTATGTGAGTAACACAGACACAGCCTGAGATCTCCTGAAGTGTTAGACACTGAAATGATTGAAACAAATGACTTTATCAGGTACATTGAGTACAGAAGCTGGAGGAAGGCATTATAGATTCTCTCTACAATGAATAATCTTTCAATTTCCCATGATTTCTGTTTTTAACATCTCACTCTTATAAAGAGTCTGAGATATACATAAGAATGTAAAGAACTGGGAGTAGAAGCTTGGAGGTATTAAGCATTTCTGGATGGTTAATGAATTTGGAGGATAGAAAAGAAAATATTCCCCATCACCATTTTTCTTTAACTCTGAGAGAGGGGAAAAGGGAAAGGAAATAAAGAGAGGAAAGAAAAAGGAAGGGAAGGAGAACAAAGGGGAAAAAAGGAACAAATAAAGAATTAAGGAGTAAGAATGAGAGGAATCTGTTCTGATATTTTGTAGGTGTTGTTGCATATGTAAAAAAAATTCATAAGACAGATATGTCATGGTAATGTTGACATTTTGAGAATGTAAGAACTATGAATGGCAGTGATAAGAGAAGGCATGAATATAAGGTAAAGAGTCAAGATCAGGAAATTGCAAGAATTAGAAAGTTCAGATATAAGACTGGCACAAAAATGGATCAGTGGGTCTAGATGGAAACAGAAGCCAATAATCACAGAAAAGCTCAGGCTCTGGGGAAAAGAGCGGGGTGTGGAATGGCAACAGGAACCAGAACACCAGGAAAATCAAATTGGGCAACAAGAGATCAGAGATTCAAACAAAAGGAGAAATGGCAATTGAAGAAGTTGAACCATGATATGGTATCTTATAGTTTGGTACAGCTACCAAGATTACTATTAAATTAATCATTTCTAAGTATTCAGAGAGGAAAGCAGTGATCACTGTGAGTTAGCATAGGTTATTTTAAAGCCTTCATACTATGTTGACTTGAAAGCAGTCACATAGTCCAATCTCATCCTTTTAAAAAGTGCTAAATCTAGATGCAAAGAATTTAGCTGACTAGCCCAAAATTACAGAATAATAATTATAACAAAATGTATATATGTGCTTATTATGTGTCAGACACTGCTAAGTGTTTTACAATTATTTTCTCATTCAATCTCATTCGATCTTCACAACAAACTTAAAAGGTGGGTACTATTATTATTTACATTTTACAGATGAGGAAACTGGAGCAAACAGAGGGTCATACAGCTTATTATGTGTGTGAGGTCTTCCTAACTCTAGAACGGGAACAGGGATGCATGGCTATATTGGAAAATACCTTCTAATAAGCTGCTGGTCAGACCTTGCTTACAAACAAATATAGTATGCTTTATTTCCAGGGCTTTCTCTATGATAATTATTTATTATTCATTCTATATTTACTTTGTATTGCATATATTTTTGCATGTTGTCTCTCCCCTGTTAGATTGTAAGGTCCTTTTGAAAGCAGACACTAAATTTTACCTTATGTATCCCCAGTGCCTAGTACAGTATAATGCACATAGAAAGAGCTTAATTCATGTTTATTGATTGATCAATACAGAATTTCCTGAATCTACAAATCTAGTAATTGTAAAAATGGAAAGAAACCAGTCTGGGGGTTAATTATTCTTCAATAACTGATCCTAGATCTTGATCATCAATAATTTCTTTTCTCATTTTTCATAAACTTATTTTAGTTGATGTGTTTCAGAATTTTACCTAGAACTAAATTAAGTCTTTGACTTGTAGATTGAGAAAAAAATAATTTCTATCTCCTTTTGACTATCTAAAAAGCTTATTTTGTATGAGGCAATGATTTTCTGAAAATCACTGACAGTGGCTCAGTAATAATTTTTATTCTGTCTTCCCACCCCTCCCCATTTCATCTTGTGTGTAGAGTTAACTTCTACTTTCTAGATGACTTGATATTTTACTTAAGAAGCCTGGATCTCCATAGGCTTTCTGTATAGATCACACTAGTCCAGGAACCATGATTTAAACCCACATTTTGAAGATGCTTTCACAGGAACCTAAAGAGTCTAGCTTCTACTTTTTTTAAAGAATATTTTTAAAGTTTTGAGTTCCAAATTCTATCTCTCCTTTCCCTCTCCTTCAGATGATAAGCAATTGGATACATGTACAATATGTAAAATATTTCCATATTATTTTATATAAGAAGACTCAAAAGCCAAAAAATGAAAAAATACTGTGAAAATTAGCATGTTTCAGTCTGTATTCAATCAATATCAGTTCTTTCTGTGGAGGCACAGAGTATGCATCATTATTCATCCTCTGGGATTCTGTTAGATCATTATCTTACTGAGCATAGCTAAGTTATACACAGTCCTTCATTGAATAACAGTGCTATTACTGCATACAGTGTTCTCCTGATCCTGTTCCCTTCATTATGCACCAGTTAATGTAATTTTTTCCAAGTTTTCTAAAATCATTTTATCTGTCATTTTTATAGCACAGTAATAATATTTCATTATAATCATATACCACAACTTATTTAGTTATTCCCCAAGTGATGGATATCTCTTTGATTTCCAATTCTTAGCCTCCACAAAAATAATAGCTTTAAATATTTTTGTACAAATAGGTCCTTCCCCCTTTTTTTGAAAGTCTTTAGGACATAGACATAACAGTGGTATTTCTGCATCAAAGGGTATACACAGTTTTTTTGTTTGTTTGTTATTTTGCTGAGGCAGTTGGGGTTAAGTGACTTGCCCAAAGTCACACAGCTAGGAAGTGTTAAGTGTCTGAGTCCAAATTTGAACTCAGGTCATCCTGACTTCAGGGCTGGTGCTCTATCTACTGCACCACCTAGCTGCCCCGATATGCACAGTTTTATACCTCTTTATAACATAGTTCCAAATTGTTCTCCAGAATGGTTGGATCATTTCACTACTCCATCAACCATTAGTATCCCACATTTCCCACCTTCCCTCAAATATTTGTCATTTTCTTGATATATTTACAAGTCTCATAGGTATGAGGTGGTATCCGGGAATTGTCTTAATTTGCATTTTTCTAATGAATAGTGATTTAGAGAATTTTTTCAAATTATTACATATTCCTTTGAATTGTGTATCTAAAAATGGCCTGTTCGTTTCCTTTTCAGCATTTATCAACTGGTAAATGATTTGTATTTTTTTTTAATTTGACTAAGTTCTTTATATATTTAAGAAATAAGGCATATATCAAAAATACTTGCTGTAAAATTTTCCCCAATTTTCTGCTTTCTTTATAATTTTCCTTATAATTTGCATTGGTTTTGTTTGTGCAAAAACTTTTAATCTTATACAATAAAAATGCTTTATTTTTCATTTTGTAATGCTCTCTAGATTTTCTCCAATCCTATTTTTTTTCCTTTGTTCATAAATCTGACAGATAAACTATTCCATCCTCTCTTAATTTGCTTATGGTATATAACTCTTTTTGTGTAAAGCATGTATCCATGTTGACTATATCTTGATATACTTGTGAGATGCTTATTTATTCCTAGTTTCTGCCATACTCTTTTCCATTTTTCCCAGAAGTTTTTGTCAAATAATAAATGTTTGTTCCAAATGTTTGGATCATTGAGTTTAATATGTACTATATTACTAAAGTCACTTATTATAATGTGATTTGTACCTAATCTATTCCACTGATCCAACACTGTATTTCTTATCCAGTATCAGATTATTTTGAAAATTACCATTTTATAATACAATTTTAGACCTGGTGTAGCTGGACCATCTTCTTTTATATTTTTAGTTGATTTTCTTGATATTCTTAAGCTTTTATTCTCCCAGATGAATTTTTCTATTATTTTTCTAGCTCCATAAAATAATTTCTGACAGTTTGATTGATATGCCATTGAATAAAGAGATTACTTTAGGTAGAATTGTCATTTTTATTATATTTGCTCAGCTAATCCATGAGCAATTAATATTTTTACAATTGTTTAGATCAGACTTTATTTATATGAAAAGTGTTTTATAATTGTATTTATAAGTTCCTGAGATTGTCTTGGCAGATAGACTACAATTTATTTTATGTTTTCTATGGTTATTTTAAGTGGAATTTCTCTTTTTATCTCTTATGTTTGAACTTGGTTGATAATATTTAGAATGCTAATGTATTGTCTGGATTTATTTTGTTTCTTCTATCAGCTTCTTTTAGCATCCTATAATTTACAGGCAAGTGGGCATGTCATAAAATAACTATCATGTTAAGCAACATTAACACTGTTATAAAGCAACACTGGGCTGATTAGATCTGTTCTAAGTTTCGCCAAAAATAATTCCTTATACTGGATCATTGAGTTATCTCTATTCAAAGTACTACATGATAATTCCACAGCCTATTTTGGACAAAGCTGATACAATCTCTTGCACACCCTTAGCATCTTCAAAACAGCAACAGTAACAACCATTTCTTGTCCAAGTAAGATCATGGGAAGACCATCATGTCTGTGAAATTTTGGGTAGCATTCAAAGAGTAATGTATTATCCAATAGATTAAAGTGGATGTGGTCTGGTCAGAGTTTCCCAACTAGCTCTTTTCAAATTCTAGTCATTGTAAGTAATTAAGAAACTCTTTAACCTTTACCAGTAATCATAATGATATTGTGAGTGATACTTCTAAGCCGCATATTCTGTGGCAAATATTTATTAATTTAATAACCATTCATGATCAAAATCCCTTTTTGTATATATAAAGTTCAAAAAGTAATTCATCCTGCTCCCCATGTCTAGCTCCCAACCCCCATGCTATGTACATTTCACAATTGATAAATTGAGACTGAGAGGGAAAGAGCAAGAATCCACAATGAATTTGTTTCACCAAAGGCATTTAAAAGACTTTCATTTATCCTTATGTCAGACAGAGAAGGAAAAGACCAAAAAAACCCAAAACCAAAAAAAAACTTAATTAGATACTGTGACACAACAAAGAAGGAAACATTGAGAAGGAAGGAGTAGGAAGGAGGAGTTGTGGAGTGGGAAGAAGTTCAGGCAGCCATCATAACACTAAGATTGGTGTTACACTAGTTTGGTGAAGGCTTCAAATATACAGGATATATAAGCAATATGGAATAACAGATATTATTACTGTGAAAAATGGCTATTACTTGACCTTGAAACTTGTTCCTGCTAACTCTACCCTAATCAGATCACATTGATATTGCACTGTTCAAAGGCACTACATATCAAGAAGGATGACAACAATCAAATGAAGATTTGAAAGATCAATCAGATTTTTATGATTATAGATTTAAAGCTGAAAGAGACCTCAAAGATTGTCTATTTGATTCTACTTATTTCATAGATGAGGAAATGTCCAGAAAATGTGATTTAGGCCTGGTCTCTCCTCTGACTTCAAAATCAGCACTCTATCCACCGAATTAAAGGACCTTGCATTAAAAAAAAGTTTTTGACTACTCACTATGATTAATGATTTTAATTGGTTTTAGTTTCAATCTATGAGAAAAAAAGGTGAGTAGAAAATAAAGGCAAAAGATTATGATCAATTAGTAAGAATAGGAATTGAATTAGATTGCTCTGATCAAAAAAACAAAAGAAATATAAGAAAAATAATTAATTTTTTTAAATGAGCATGTTTAGTCTGCAGAAGAAAAGATTTGAGGGACCTAGCTCTCTTGATATATGTAATGTGTTCTCCTTTGGGAAAGCCTTGCTCTGTTCAGCCCCAGGTGTCAGATCAACTGGTGAAAATCACAGAAAGTAAACGAGCTAAATATGAAGAACTTAGAAGGGATGAAGGAAAGAGGAAAGAGAAAATAAATGCTTGTTAATTAAAAATAAAAGAACTTCCAATCAGAGTTTGCCAAAAGTCAAATGGCTACTTGTTGGGAACACTGAGGAGGGTATAGATTTTATTAAATGATATTTTCACTCTGCAGTTTTAAGAATCTGTAATTGACAAAACTATATTGATTGGACTATTTTTCACATGACCTGGAACTTGACCTTTACTGTATCTCATGAAATGCTGTAGTGATGAAAATGTAGCTATATATGCATTGATGCTAATGTAAGTTTATAGGCATAATAAAAAATTTTAATTAAGAAAAAATCATCTATCCTCTTCAAAAAAGAGTACTCAAATTTAAGAAAGACTCATGGTTTAGACAAATGGGGCCTCCCCCTGACGTTGGAATTAACATAAATTAAATTAATCTGAGTAATATCTAATTCCTTGCCTCATGTGAGTGATGGCACCTCCTTTGGTACTGAGGGCATCAGGGGAATAGTCTGGATCCCATCCTTATTCTCTATATGCCTTCTTTTAAGCTGAGGGCTCTTTGAGGGCAGAACTTTTATTTTTTCCACCAAAGACTTCTCTAGTAGGAAGAATTGTACTTTCTTCTTTCTTTGTACTCTCCATGGCATCTACTCCAGGACTCTGATCACAGGGATGGGTTGGCACATACTGTCAATCATTAACTGACCAAGTGTTGTTTTGATTATAATGCGTCCCAACTTTCTTTTTGCAGATAAGAATCCTGTCTGAGATTTCACTGTTGCTGCAAGAATCTTGCTGGATGACACTTCATCTCTTAGAAAACTGACAATAAGAGAGGGAAGAAAGATACAATGGTGAAACATCTTTTGTGACAAACCCCCACAGAGAAGTCATATCACTAAGCATGTGCAGGGTTTGCACAATACTTTTACTTATCCTCTGTGATGTGGAACAGTGTCAAATATTTGTCTTTTGGAAGATGCAGGTGCTTGGATGTTCAGAAACTTGAGGAGAGAGTGACGGCAAAAAAGTAGAAAAGATTCATATGAAGGGGTTTTTCTATAGGGCAGAATGGAGTTGTAGACAGTGGACAATAAATTCTCCATCTCCTTGGGGCTGAAAGGAATCCTTTCACCTGCCTAAAATGTGAACATTCTACAAGTTCTGGCCAAGAGAATGGTTTGGGGGAATTGGACAATAGTCAATGAATTTGTTCTTGTGAGCTTCTCAGTCCTGTCCCCAGAGGTACAGATTTTGCTGTTCCTGTTGTTTCTGATCATTTATTTTGTCACTTTAATGGGCAATGTCCTTATCATCCTGGTCACTACAGTTGATTCTGCCCTGCATAGTCCCATGTACTTCTTCCTCAAGAACCTATCCTTTTTAGAAATTAGTTTCAACTTAGTCATTGTCCCCAAGATGCTAAGTACCTTGCTGACCAAAGACACAACTATCTCTTTTCTTGGCTGTGCAACGCAAATGTATTTTTTCTTCTTCTTTGGGGCTGCTGAGTGCTGCCTCCTTGCCACCATGGCCTATGATCGCTATGTGGCTATCTGTGACCCTTTACGTTATCCAATCCTCATGGACCAGAAAGCCTGTATCCAGCTGGCTGCTGCCTCTTGGTTCTCTGGATTTCCTGTAGCCACAGTACAAGCAACATGGATTTTCAGCTACCCATTTTGTGGTCCAAACAGAGTGAATCACTTTTTCTGTGACAGCCCTGCTTTAATTGCATTGGTCTGTGCTGACACTTCCCTATTTGAACTGGAGGGGCTGATAGCCACAGTTTTATTTATTCTCTTTCCCTTCCTGCTGATCTTGGGATCCTATGTTCGAATCCTCTCCACTATCTTCAGGATGCCCTCCACAGAGGGAAAACATAAAGCTTTCTCCACTTGTTCTTCCCATCTAGTTGTTGTCTCCCTCTTTTATAGCACTGCTATCCTCACCTACTTCCGTCCCAGATCCAACACCTCACCTGAGAATAAAAAGCTGCTCTCACTGTTCTATACAGTGGTGACTCCCATGTTAAACCCTATAATATATAGCCTGAGGAACAATGAAGTGAAAGCTGCCCTCCAACGAACCCTCCGAAAGACCATTGTCTCCCAGAGATTATAACTAATTTTGCTAAAAATTGAATTGAGTAGGGATAGAATTAAAGGACAGAAGGAATAAGGCAGCATGGTGAAGGAGATAAAGAGTTGAACTTGGAGACAAGAAGACCTGGGTTCAAATCCCATCTCTCATACTTATTATCTATATGCAAATCATTTAAGCTCCTTGTGCCTCAGTTTCCTCTTCTCTACAATTGAGATACTACCTATAGTATACCTATAGTACGCAACATTCAGCGTTGTTGTGAGATTCAAGTGAGATAATACATATAAAACACTTGCTGACATACTGACATATAGCAATATGTCAGTGTTAGAATTTTAATTAAATGCAATTAAAACAACTCTAAAATTTTGCCTCAAATTTCACTTTGAAGTGGCAAAGATGACAAAAGAGATTCAATGTTAAGCAATGTTATAAGGGTCATAGGAAAACAATTACATTTTAGTAGGTCTATGAATTGGTCCAAATATTCTAGAACTCAATTTGGAATTTTACTTTTAAAAGGTGACAAAATTGTCCATATCCTGTGAACTAAAAATCCTACTGCTGGGCAGACAAAATGAATGGTCCCATCTAGACTTTATTAATCCTAGCAACAAATATGTAATGCAAAGTTAGGTTCTATTTATCTGGGAACAGCTTAACAAAACATGTTATACAAATATAATAGAACACAACACTACATATGCTTTGCAATAACCTCTGAATATGAAGAATTCAAATAAACATGGGAAGATTAAAATTAACTGATATAGAGTAAAGGAAGCAGAAACAGACAACAATAAAGTAATAACAACAAAAATTGAACACTGAAATATTATAATGACCAAAATTTTCCCAGGAGATTGGTACCTCTCTTTCTTCAGTGCCTAAGTGGGAGACTATGAAATATAGAATATACTTTCAGACACATTATTAATATGTTTGTTAGTTTTGATAAACTTTTTTCTTTTTCTCCCCTTTTTATAAACTTTGCTACAAAGTATGACATAGGGGAAGGGTAAGAAATATATAAAGAAATTAATGAATTAGAAAAATAAAATATATCAAAAAAGAAAAGATTTTTATTATCATAAGTCCTAGGTTAAAAGAAAACACATGAGAAATGATAAAGCTTGTATATTGCATTCACACAACTGAACCCCATAGTCCTCTCTCTTTTGAGCTTTGGAGATGATAGCTTCTATTTTTGTTCTATGTTCTCTGACATCACTTAACTTTGCAATGGAAAGGGTATAACTAGAAAGGGGATTGAAGGAAAACAGCATTTGGAATTATTCTTCCACTTGACCAAAAAAGGTATAAAGCCAAACTTAGTCCTCTAAAGAGGAAAAAACCCCATTCGTCAACAAAAAATTGCTTTTAAATCATTATGGTGGCATGAATAGAAGAAAAACTACATCAGTTAGTAGGAGAGGTATTAAACAGTGAAAAAAATCTGATAAGATGCTTATTGATCATAAGAAGACATCTTGAACTGAAAAAAAAACAGTATGAGAAAAAATATATAAATTCAACTCTGATAATTTTAAATGTAAGTAGTATTAAATAGTCTAATTAAAAGAAAAAGAGTGACAGATTGGATTTAAAAAAACTCATGATCTGTTGCTTATAGGAAACACATTTTTAAAAAGAAAAATGTAGAAAGAATAAAAATAAGGGTCTAGAAAAAAAATTTATTTTATAGCAAGTGAATTTTTAAATGTAAGAATTGCTATCAGACAAAGCAAAAACACTCAAAACATAAAAAGGGATAATCAAGAAAATTTCATTATGCTGAAAAGAATCAAGGACAATATATCAATTTTAATACTAAACATATATTCCAAATGTCTTGGTTTTAAACTGCAAAAAGTCATACACAGTAACACAATAGTGACAGGGAATTTCAGTGACCTTCTTTCAGTTTTGAATGGGTCAAACAGAAAGATAAACCAAAGAGAAAATACATAACTGAGAAAACCACTAGAAAAAGTTAAACTAAAAAGATTTATGGTATCTACTAAATAAGATTGCTAAGGAATATATTTATTTATTAGCACCATATGGAACTTTTGTAATAATTAACCATGTATTAGAGCAGAAAGACATTATAAACAAATGTAAAAAGGCAGAAATAAGGAATATATTTTTAAAAGATCATATATCATACTATAGCACAAATAAAAGATTCAGACCCAAGTAGAGAATTGCCAATGAAATCCTGAATAATGAGTAGGTCAAAGAACAAATATTAGAAACAATAATCATGTGATAGAAAATAATAATGATACAATATCAAAATTTGTGGGATGCAGTTAAATCAATCCTGTGGGATGGGGGGAGGGAGATGAATCATATCTCTCTTGCTTTAACAAAATGGGGGGGCAGCAGGAAGGAGCTAACAAACTAAATATGCATTTTTTGAAATTAGAAAGCAAAAAAAAATTATCTAAAAGTAGACAAAAGAAAACAGAAAACAAAAAACCTTTTAGAAATGATAAATAATTAAAAACTGTTCTTTGAAAAAACTAGTAAAATCGACTAAAAACAAGAGGACAGAAAATGAACAAGGTAAAATCACAAAACCAAAAGAAATCTAAAAAGGAACCAGAAACTATTATGCCAATTACATGCTAAAAAAAACTAAGAACAGAATAAAATTCAAATATTGAAACCAAAAAAAATGGGCAGCTAGGTGACAGTGCATAGAGAACTGGGCTTGGAGCCAGGAACATTCTAGTTCAAATTTAGACTCAGGAACTTCCTAGCAGTATATCTGGGCAAGTCATTTAACCTCTACTTGCTTAAAGTATCACTGACAAAAAGGTGATCCACTGGAGAAGGAAACAGCAAATTACACCATTATCTTTGCCAAGAAAATCCCCTGAACAAATGTCCATGAGATCACAAACAGTAGGATAAAACTTAATAACTGAATAACAAAAACAAAAATAAAAGACAAAACTTAGATTTTAAAGAAAATAGAGTTAATTAAGGAGGAGGTGGGGGTGGGTGGAAAGCTCTGATCCTGATGGATTCATAAGAGAATTCTATCAAACTTTCAAGAATAATTTGTACCCATATTAGGTAAATTTTTTTCTATAAAAACTTGGAAAGAAAGCACCCTACTAAATCTCTTTTATGAGATAAATATAGTCTTAATACCTAAACCAGAGAAGGATAAAACACAAGAAAACTATACATGTGTATAAATGAATCAATGGAACAAACTAGACAAGAGAAAAGAGGATGAAATTTGAAACAAATGGAACTCAACAACCTAGTCTTTCATACTAGAAAACCTAGGTTAGCAGGAAAACACTCCATTAAAACTGCTAGAAAAAGCTGAATGTAATTTGTCAAAAAAAAAAAGGCTTAGACCAACATATTTTCCATATTTCATAATACATTAAAAATAAATATATAATTTAATATTAAAGATCAGATTATAAAAAAATTAAAAGAGAATTAGGTGATATATCTCTTATAGCTATGGGTGAGAGATGTCAATTAATGAATTGATAAAAGCAAATCAAAAGACAAAATAGATAATATGGATTATATGAAAAAGAAACTTTCATATAAGCTAAATTGATAGGATAAGAAATGAAGCAGTCAAATGGGAAAAAAATTTATTCAACTTCTCTGAAAAGAGTTTTGTATCCAAGATCTATAATCTTGGATAATTAATATACGTGCATACATGTAGATAGAGAGAGAAAAAATTAGAAGTCCTTCTTTAATAGATAGGCAGTCAAAGAATATGAATAAAGTTCTCAAAATAATAGTGATCTAATAACCATAAGAAAAAAAATTTCCCTATATATTTTAGAAATTAGGCCTTTATCAGAACCATTAAATGTAAAGATGATTTCCCAGTTTGATGCTTCCCTCCTAATCTTGTCTGCATTAGTTTTATTTGTACAGAAACTTTTTAACTTAATATAATCAAAATTATCCATCTG
>JAJPUD010008510.1:39213-60823 GCA_023553655.1 Myrmecobius fasciatus | reverse complement strand
TCATTTCTAAAATATATAGAGAATTGTCTCATATATATAAGAATTCAAGCCACTCTTCAATAGATAAGTGGTCAAGGGATATGAACAGACAATTTTCAGATGATGAAATTAAAACCATCTCTAGTCATATGAAAAGTTGCTCCAAATCACTATTGATCAGAGAAATGCAAATTAAGACAACTCTGAGGTACCACTACACACCTGTCAGATTGGCTAAAATGACAGGAAAAGATAACAAAGAATGTTGTAGGGGATTTGGGAAAACTGGGACACTAATACATTGTTGGTGGAGCTGTGAACGGATCCAACCATTCTGGAGAGCAATTTGGAGCTATGCTCAAAAAGTTATCAAACTGTGCATACCCTTTGACCCAGCAGTGTTTCTATTGGGCCTATATCCCAAAGGGATCTTAGAGGAGGGAAAGGGCCCCACATGTGCAAGAATGTTTGTGGCAGCCCTTTTTGTAGTGGCTAGAAACTGGAAACTGAATGGATGCCCATCAATTGGAGAGTGGCTGAATAAATTATGGTATATGAATGTTATGGAATATTATTGCTCTGTAAGAAACGACCAGCAGGACGATTTCAGAGAGGCCTGGAGAGACCTACATGAACTGATGCTGAGTGAAACGAGCAGAACCAGGAGATCATTATACACGGCAACAACAGTACTATATGACGATCAATTCTGAGGTCCATGGCTCTCTGCAACAAAGAAATGTCTCAAACCAGTTCCAATTGTTCACTGAAGAAAACCATATACACCCAGAGAGAGGGATATGAAATATGGACCACAACGTAACATTTTTATGACCTCTATTGATGTTTGCTTGCATTGTGTTGCCTTTCTCTGGTTTTTTTTCTTGTAGATAGGATTTTTCTTACACAACTTGTCAACTATTATTACATTATTAACATGTAGTGGACTTCCTGCCATCTAGGGGAGGGGAGGGGACTGGGGGTAAAATTTGTAATGGAAAGCTTTGTAAAGATCAATGCTGGGGAACTACCCATACATATGTTATACAAATAAAAAGCTTTAATAAAAAAAATGAAAAAAATAAAATAAATAAAATAAAATTTCCAAACCACTAATAATTAGAAAAATCAAAACTATCATGAAGTTTTACCTAATACACTAGTGATTGGCCAATATAACCAAAAAACAATGGACTAGGCAATGTTATAGGAAATTATGTCTATAGGAAATGTTTATGGAAAGATAAATACAGTGGCAATTTGGAATTATGCAAATAAAATAACCAAAATGTAATTTAAATCAGAAATTACGTTACTAGGCATATACTTCAAGGAGGCCAATAAGAAAAAGCAAGTGTCCGTATATGCCAAAATACTTGTAGGAAAACTTTTTGTAATAGAAAAGAATTAGAAACAAAGTTTCTGCCCATAAACTGGAGAATGGCCTAACAAATTGTGAACGTGAATGTACATGTCTCTTTCCTATCCTTGAGGTAATAGGAAATCACTGGAGATTATTAAAGAGAGGAATGACATGGTCAGATCTATGCTTGAGAAACACTATTTTGACAAATGTGTGTGGAGGATAAATTGGAGTGGGAAGAGACTTGAAGCAAGGAGACCAAATAAGAGGCTCTTGAAATAAATAATGGTTCTAAGAGTTACAAAGGTGAGAGAGATGTTACATGGGATAAGAGGACAATGTTGAATTTACAAATTTAGGAGACTGGAAGAATGATGGCATCAACAGAAATAAGAGTTTGGAAGAGTGGTGGCTTGTGGAAGGAAAGATAGTTTCTTTTTTTTTAATACATTGAATTTGAAATAACTCCTAGAAATCTTTGAAATATCCAGTAGACAGTTGCTGACATGGGACTGAAGCACAAAGGAAAGTGACTGAGACTGGAGATTATATTTATTTATTTATTTTTAATTTAAAAAAAAAAAATTTTATTTGCAAAACATATGTATGGGTAATTCTTCAACATTAAGCCTTACAAAGCTTTCTGTTACAAATTTTTCCTCCCTACTCCCTACCCCTCCCCTAGATGGCAGGATATTTACTACATGTTAATTATGTTAAAATACTTGACAAATCGAATATATGTATACATATTTCCACACTTATCATTGTTGTGCAAGAAAAATCATATCTACAAGAAAGAAAAATCAGATAAAGGAAACACAATGCAAGCAAACATCAATCAAGAGTATGAAAATGTTATGTTGTGGTCCACATTTCACATCCCTCTCTCTGGGTGTATATGGCTTTCTTCGCTGAACAATTGGAAGTGGTTTGGAACATTTCATTGTTGAAGAGAGCCATGTCCATCAGAATTGATTATCATATAGTCTTGTTGTTGCCATGTATAATATTCTCCTGGTTCTGCTGATTTCACTCAGCATCAGTTCATGCAAGTCTCTCCAGGCCTCTCTGAAATCATCCTGCTGGTCGTTTCTTACAGAACAATAATATTCCATAACATTCATATACCATAATTCATTCAGCCATTCTCCTGGAGATTATATTTATGTATATACATATATATATAGTCTGTGTACAAAATATACATATCTGCATATGCAAATATATAGATAGATACTCACATAAGTGTGTTTATATCTCCTCCATATACATACATATACATATACACATACATATATATATATATATATATATATATATATATATGTAGATACATATCTGGCCTTAACCTTGGGGCCACCTGGCCTTTCCAGTGCTGTAGTTCCACAAACAATGCTGGCTTTCAGACTATAATCTATTGGTCAGTAATAACAAAGTTTCTGAGACAATAATGAGGTGCATAACAGACCATTCCTCAACTCCACCTCTAAGACCACTCCTAGTTCCACTTTTAAGCCATAAAATTAGCATATCAGTGACATGAAGCACCTGATCTTTTTATCTTTTTTCCTTTTATTGCTTCTACAATTTTTCTTCAACTCGGTCCTCTTCCCAAGGATCCCCTGGACCCTCATTCTTGAGCCAGATTCTAAAACTTCCTGATCCCTGCTCCTCAGTCCCTCTCATATAAGGAGTAGGACCTCCTTTTCTCCCCCTCAGGATCCTGATTCAACCACCCCTCCTGAACTCTGCTCCATGAGAGAAGTAGCAGATTCTTGATGTGGAACACTCAGTGTGCATGTGCCTTTTTTAATATTAGACCTTTCCCAGACTAATTCCCAAACCTTTAAGGGAAAACTTGGTTATTACTCTGAGGATCCTAATAAACATATTGAGAGCTACCTCCCTCCAATTTGATCTTACCTGAGATGTTAATATCATTATCTCCTTTTGTGTAGCATAAAGGAAAAAAAAGAGAATTTGGGATTTAATCCAGAGGTTTGGGGATAATATGTCTCAGTCCTCCTTCTCCTCTGGTAGATACCCTCCAGGGGCTATTTGCTGTCCCAGTTGCAGACCCCTGGTGAGATTAAGAGGAGGGAAGTAGAGATAGAGAGAGAAGGGATCATTTTCTAATCTTCCTCACTAAAAGTGTGAAGAAGGGAATTAAGAAGCAGATTGTGAAAAATTTAAGGAACTTATTCAAGAAACTAGGGAAAATCCTGCCCCCATTCAGGAGTGCCTCATAGAAGCTCTAAAAAAAATGCACTAACCTGGACTCCACTCCTCCAGAGAGGACCACTGTCCTCAGTATGCTTTTATTAGTCAGTCTGCCCTAGAGCTTTGGAGGAGGCTTCAGAAGTTAGCCATGGGTTCTCAAATTCCCCAGATACAACTATTAGAAAGAGTCTTTGGAGTTTTTAAAAGGGACTGAGTTGCTGCAGAGGATCAGGACCACAGGAGTAGGGCTAAGAAGAGAGAACAAGCTCAATTTTTAGTTGCTGCTATATCTGGGGATCATGGGGGTTTGTGCTTCAGATGCCACAGCTAGGGTCATTGGTCTCACAGTTGTCCTCAGAGGAAACCCCCAGGCCCATGATCTAAGTGCAAACAGGGGCACTGGAAGAAAGACTGCTTACAGAGAAGTGAAGCCACCTCTCCCCAATGCCCTGTTCTCCAGTCTCCTGAGGACCAGGAGTGACAGTGCCCAGGATTTGGCCAGGCTCCTCCTTAATTCATAACAATGACTGAACCCAGGGTAACTTTGGGTGTGGCAGGTAAGTCCACTGAATTTCTCCTTGACACAGGAGAAATATTCTGTCCTCTTGGGTACTCTGGTCCCATCTGATCCTCCCCTCACAGGGTGATGGAAATTAAGACCTTCCCTCTGCCTTGCCAGTTTGGTGACTAGGTGTTGAAACATTTTTTGTCATCTCCTCCTGTCCTGCCCCCTTGTTGAGGACTTCTCAGACCTCCAGGGGTACTTTTTGTGCTTCTCTCAAAGCCCTCCCATATTCCATCTGAAATCTGGGAGGAAGTAGATCCCTCTATCTGGGACCAAGGAATCACTGTATACTTTCCTGAGCATGGTTGGATTTTATAGCATCTGGATGCCTAACTTTGGGATTATTGCCAAGCCCTTCTATGATTCTATTAAAGGCCCTGACACATTTCCCTTGACTGGGGTCCTGATTAGACCAAGCCTTTTAGGACCCTGAAAGCTAAACTGACCTCTGCCCTATCATTAGCCCTGCCTAATTAGCCCCCTTTTTTGGAGGTCTGCCATGCCTGCCCATTTTGTGTAAATCCTAAAGGGGCTGTTAGATCCCCCACGCCCACACCTATCCAGAAGAGAGGTACATACTCAGGGGAGGACTGGCTTTTCCTCTGTATGTTGATGAATATCTGGGCCAGGCCCTGGAGGTCTTGACTTAGTCCCGATCCCAGCTCCTTACATACTTCTCAGTGTCATCTGGGTGATTCTCCTGCCTTAGAGCAGTGGCTGCCATAGCCCTTGTAATTGAGGAAGCCTTCAAGCTCACCCTGGGCCAACTGTTGGAGGTTCTAACTCCCCACTGGGTTCAGAGCATTTTGGAAGCCAAAAGTCATCAGTGGCTCCCTAGTGGGAGGCTTATCAGGTATTAGGCTCTTCTGTTAGACACCCCTGATTTGACTCTCTAGGTGAGCCACACTCTCAATCTTGTCACCCTGCTCCTTGACAGTACTCAGTCTGGTGACATTATTCAAAATTGTGAGGAAGTTTTAGATTCTATTTATTCCAGTTGACCTGACATTCCTTTTGACAAGCCAGACAGTGGAATGGTTTGCTGATGGGTCCAGTTTTCTTGAAAACAGAGAAAGAAAGATAGGTTACTCTATGGTGAGCCTCAATAGCATCTTGGAGGCTAAGTCACTCCCCCTCCCATGACCTCTGCTCAAAGCAACTCATTGTCCACAGCAATTTTGCTAATTTTTCTCCCATTTTCATGTTTTCTCTTTTTTAAAAAAAAATTCCTTGTTGGTTAGGATGGCTCTAGAACAATTGGGAAAGAAAAAACAAAAGATATTAAACTTTTTAAAAAGAATATTGATGATGTCAACTAGAGTCGATACGACTCTAGTATACTCAAACTCAACAAATATTTCTGGGGTATCAATATGGAATGGAAGCAACTCCAGCATATTCAAAGTATTAGGAGGATAAGATTACACATCCATTAAAGAAGTATTGAAACAAATATCCCTAATAATCTCCAGTACAGCCCTGACCACATATTGGCCCTGAGCAACTTGAAGAAAGAATGAAAAAATGCCAGAAGGTATAAACAAGGCAATGAAAGATTTCACTAGTCAAGTGAAAGACATAATCAAGTGAAATATAGAGTCTATCACCAAACATGTATCTCTAATCATTTAGATTCCAATCTAAGAAAAGAAGTTATGTTAACATTTTGAAATGAGATGGCATTTCATCTTTTTGTTGCTTTCTTTTGTTTTCATACAAGATAGGAATAACAAAAAATGGATAAAAATAATTCTAGTTTTCAAAATACTTTCAATACCAGAGGATTGTATCATTTTGTCTTAATGGTAAATAACTGAAATTAAATATCTGGTATAGTAAACATTTTTAATTTCCAATTCAAATTTTCAGAATGTAGTGCATATTATTTAGATTATTATTCAAATGTAGTTAAAATTGATGGCATCCCAAATTTTTCTTCTCAAGTCCTATTTCTAATTTAATACAAAATGAATGATTGTTTGCAACTACATTTAGCTTATAGCAACTACAGCTAAATGTGATGTTGACAAGACTGAATTTTAAGGATTTATTATGGCCATGAGGTGAATTAACTAATGTTTTGGTTGCATTCTGATTGCTTAAAGATGGGCACATAGTGAACTACCAAAAAAAAAAAAAAAAAAAAAAATCAAAAGCAAGAGGTTGTATGATTAGATTAGAGAAATATCTCTTTGAAAATGGGACAGGAGTTGTCTAGTCTTCATTGCCCTTCCCCTGAAGGGGGCAGTGTATAGCTGAACTTGAGGGATTGACTTCTAAATGAAGAAAAAAGCAAAATGTGTCAGAAAATATAAACTCACTACCAATCTTGAGGAAGAGCTTAGAGAGACTCCAGGGAAACAAAAGAGATGACTAGTAGAAAAATGCAATCATATGGGCAAAAGTGAGAAAAGCTGGAATACTTAGATTTTCTCAGTAGTAAACTGAAAATTACCAGGAAGTAAAATATTCACAATAAGGGAGAAAAGTCTAATAACAAGGTAATAGGAGGATACCCCTCCAAAATTCCTTTTTAAACAAGGGCATTTACACTGAGTTTAAGACCCTTTGGTGAGTCAAAAGTGCTCAAGATCTTTGTCGAATTTTTAGAACTTGAAAAATCCTTGAATTTTTTTTCACAACCTATGCAGAAGTCCTTCTATCAACAAGCATCAATTATGAATTTATTATGTGTCAAACAAAAAGTTAAGCTCTGGAGACACAAGAAAAGCAAAAACACAGTACATGACTTCAAATGGTGCACATTCCAGTGGTGAAGACAATATGGGGCAGGGGGAGGAATATACATAGAAGATATATAAAGAATAAATGGAAAATAATCTAAGAGGTAAGGCATTAGTAAATGGGGATAAAGTTGATTGGAAAGGGACTCCTGAGATAGTAAGGTTTGAGTTGATTCTTGAAGGAGCCAGGAGAGACAGAAAATGGAGATGCTGAGGTCAAACATTACAAGCATGGGGAAGAGCCAATGAAAATTCAGAATCAAGAGACTAAATGTCATATGTGAGGAAGACAAGAAGGTCAGGTCATTGGATCAGAGAGCATATAATAGACAATGAAGTATAAGAATACTGATGATGTAGGGAGGGGATAGGTTCTCAAGGAAGTTAGACATCAAACAAGAGATTTTATATTTAGAGGCAATAAGGAGTCACTGAAATTTATTGAGTGGAGGTGGGCTGGGTTGCATGATCAGACTTAAGCTTTAGGAAGATCACTTTTGAAGCTAAGCGGAAGATAGAATGCAGTGGAATGAATCTTGAGGCAGGGAGACAAACTAGCAAGCTATTGTAATAGTCCAGGAATGAAGTGATGAGGAACTTCACTAACATGGCAGGTGAGCGAGAGAAAAAGAGGACATATATAAAAGATGTTGTGAAGTTAGAAATGACAAGACTTAACAACAGATTGTATTTGTGGGGTGAATATTAGTGAGTTCAGTATGATGCCAAGTTTGCAGGCTTCATTGATTAGGAAGTGTTTGTACTCTCAGCTGCAATTGGGATGTTTAGAAGAAAAGTAGATTTGAAGGGAAAGAATGTTTTCTATCTCAGACATGTTGAATTTGAGATGGATATAGGGATATTCAGTTCAACATGTCCAATTGATTATGTATTTGGTATTCAAAAAAGAGGTGAAGTTTGGCTATAAAGCTTGAAATCATCTACATAGAGATGATGATTAAATTTCTAGGAAGTGGTGAAGACCTCTTAGCACAGAGTAATGCTTACATCAAATCCCTGGATAGAGTAATAGAAAGGTTATATCTGTTTGTTCTACTCATCTCTTACCGAGAATTCTAGCAAATCATGAAGAAGAAAATGGTAGAATGGTAATAGGTATAATTAGTTAAGAGCTTTACCTCGGAAGACCTTAAATCTATATGTGGTTCAGAGAAAATTGGCTCAACAATCAAAACAAGCAGAAACAATATAATATCTAATTAAGTATCATGTACTACTTTTTTCTGGCCATCAACTATTGAACTTCTTCTGGATCATATTTCTTTGCTAGCATCTTCTGGGGATATAATAGCTAAGTAAGATTTTCCATATGAATGGAAGACTATAACACTTTTAGTCTAAAGTCTGGGACTTTGAGTAATTACATCACACCAAACAAATAACAAAAATCCAGCAAAAGCCCCAGACAAATATTAATGTAACCCAAGTCCCAAAGTGGTATAGAACTCTCTGCTCATTAGTAGACCTCAATGCCGCAGACATATGAGGGGCATGGTAGAATTAGAAAGAAGAAAGAGAAGAGTCTCTTCACTCTTTACAAGCTTTTGAGTGTCTTCAGTCTCTTTGGGCTCTTGAGGCAAAGCCTAGATGGCAGAGAGAAGCCATGAAGTTGTCTGAACTTGTCCCACTTTCTCTCAGAAACAACTTTAAACCAAGCCTCTAAACAGATTCTGAAGCTAAAGAACCCACAAAAAGTCACAGTGAAATAATTTTCCAGCTTACAATAACTTGGACGTCAAGAAAGGTCTGTCTCACAAGAGGAACCTAGCTGGTGTTGGAGAAAACCATCAAGAGGCTCTTTTTTAGGCACAGCAAAGATCAGCAACTGAGGTACCTTGAGCCTTAGGCCAGTAGCACAGCAAGCTGGCTGTGAGGCCTCCATCCCTGGTATAGGACACAAATTGTAAACTCCAGAACCCTACACAACAGGTGCAATTAGGCTAAGTCGCAGCACAGTGGGCAAGCTACAAGCACTTGAGGAAATAGATCTGAGCAGAATAGTTAAGCTTCTAGCCTTAAGATCCTGCTTCAATTGTTAGCAGGAATTAAAGTCTCCCTTGGAGTCAGAAGTAGAAGAGACTAGAGATGTCTGATCTGCCTCCCTTTTAGTCACACAGCAACAAACCCTACCCCATGGTATGTGTGTGAAGATAAAGAGATTGCAGCCTTCACTACGAGTCTACTTTTTTAATTGTCTTCCTGCTCTGACTTCTTGCCTCTGGTACCAATCTAAACTGGGTTACAATATACCTTCTAACTCCCGTCAATTTCCTGGTTATCAGTTCATATATCTGCAAGTCAATTCCATGATGCCAATCAACAGAATAGAGGAGCTATATAGAGTAAACAGAGACTCAAGTTAACTCCACAATCAATAAGCATTTATTAAGCATCTGCTATATTCTAGGCTGGCAGCTAGGTGAAGTGGATAGAGCACCAAGTGTAGAGTCAGGAAGACCTAAATTCTGAGCTAAAACTAGGTAACTCTGGGCAAGTCACTCAACCCTGTTTGCCTCAGTTTTCTTATCTGTAAAATGAGCTACAGAAGAAAATGGCAAGCCAAGGAAATCCTAAAAGGGATCGATAAGAGTGGAACATGACTAAAATGACTAAACAAGAGCGATAATAATACATTCTAGGAAATGTAAATAGAAAAGTGAAACAGTTAGTAATCTTATAATCTAATGAGAAGAGCCACAAATATACATAGCTATATAAAAATTGTCCGCAAGAGAATTTGTGGGAAATCACTGACAGCTGAAGAGATCAATAGAGATTTCATTTAGAAGACAACACTTGAGCTGAATCTTGAAGAAAACAAGAGATTTTAAGAAGTAAGAGGAAGCTAAAACAAAAGCATGGAGAGAGAAAGAATGTGGATGAATAAGAAGGCCACTCAGGTTGAATCACAGCATGTGAGAAGAGAACCAATGTAATAAGACTGGAAAGGTAGAATGGGATCAGTTTATAAAGGGGAGTTTAGACCACGGAAGTAAGTTAGCCACTGGCCTTTATCAAGTAGTGGGATGCAATACTTATTTGGCTAGACTTGTATTTTAACAAAACCATTTAGGTGATGAATAGACTGGAAATAGTTGTAATAATCCATGTTAGAGATGATAATTGAATCTCCATTAGAATCATGACTCTCTGTCAGTGAAAGGAGGTACAGATGTGAGAGATATTGTAGAGATGGAAATGACAGGATAAGGGAGACATGGGCAAATTTGTGGGCATAAGGGAACAGCCAGTAGACAGAGAGAAATTGAAAATAAATGATAGTGTAGGGATGACAGAGGAGTCAATCTGTTAGAGGAAGGAATGAAATGGGACTGTTCAAACAAGGTAAGGGGTTAGTCTTGGTAAGAAGGCTATTTCATGAGGTGAGACAGGGATAGAGCAGGAGAAAATGGGATAAGGCATCTGAGTAATAGGAGATGAGGAAGAGGGGATAAGAGGGAGTTCATTGTGAATGCTTCAATTTTCTGTAAAATATGAGACAAAGTTCTCAGCTGAGAAAGTAGGTGGAAGAGGAACCATTGGAGCTTTCAGGAGGGATGGAAAAGTTTAGAAGAGATATTATGGAGAATGGGATAAAGAGTTGATAAAGAAAGTATAGTAGAATTTCCTAGACACAATAATTGCCTAAATGCAGTTGTAGAATATAAATTTATAATAGTCACAGAACAGTTGCATGATATTTTCTATCTTCATTCAACAGCATCTGTATATGAGCAAAAGCTCATCATTGACCAGAATGATCAGAGACTGAGACTTGACTGGGCATAATTAATGATAAGATAATGGGGCTAGGGATTCAAGATAGGAGAACAGAGTGGAGTTAAATTGGTTCACCAATGCACCAAGATCAAGAGAAGAGATTATCCAATGCAGAGGTGATTATCTGGAAGATAACTAAAGGATCAGGGATTAAAGATCACAGAGCTGATGAAGAGTTGAGTTTTGTAAAGCAGAGGAAAAGAGGAAAAACTAATAGATTATGATCAGATACATGAATTTCAGAAGTGTTGAACATTAAAGTAATGCATTTGTAGATGATGGCAAGGATATAACCATTTTTGTGTTTGGAAAAGATGAATAGGTTGAGGAACTGAGTTGTTTGGGTATTTGAAGAAGTATTATTGTGAATATTGAAGTCTCCTAGTATGAGGAAGGGAATTGGTGAGGAGGGAAAAACTATGAGTCATGTATTAAACTTATTGAGAGAGAAAGGGGAGTGACCTAGGGTCTGTGGATAACAGCTACCAGATTTTGACTGAATAGTAAATATGGTAAATCTCTTCTCTTTCAAGGAGCAATTTCTAGGATCTTTTGTTCTTTGTTGTGGCAATTAATTGGCATTAACTTCTTTAAGAAATGCTTATAATTGTTTTCAATTCTAGTTATGCATTTCTCATCATACTCCCTTTAATACATCAAGTTAAAGTTGTTTTAATTGTATGCCATATCTTTTTCTTTTTTATTCTTTCTCTTAATTTCATATTTTTTGGTGTTTTCAACAAGAAAGTGGTCTAGAGACATAAATACAGCAAATTCTGGAATTACTATCACATAAATAAGTTATTTTCTGTTGGCTAAATAAAATGTTGATATTTATGATATTCAATATATACACCATCCCCTAATTGTTTTTCTTGATTTAAGTATTTGGATAAATTGGCAAAAGGCATTGAGTAAGCTGAATCTTTGAACTCTTTATTTATTATTCCTGAACTAAATTTTTCAAATATATTTTACACTGTCTTCCTCTATATCTACTCTGCATTGAAATCACTATTAAAAATAAATTACTTAAATTTGAAGAATTTTATTGATTTCTTTATAGATTTTCCCTTGTTTTCATCTTCTGCACCAGGTGTTGGCTGTAATTATTTTCATGGTGGTCACTTTGCAAATATTTATCATGTATACTCTACTACAAGATGATCAAGTCACATGAAAATAATGTTTTCTATTGCCTTTGGAGGCAGAATAAAACCGTGTCATTTATTTAAGTTTCTAAGGATAATTTGAGAGTTGTTTTTCTTTTGTCTTCTGCTTTTATTTATGGCACAGTGCGCTTGGTATATAGTAAGTGCTTAATAAATGCTTATTGACTACCTTGTTGAATTCATGTCAATTGATGTGATTCAGTTGCTCTAGTAATATGTCGTCATCAGTCATTTGACAAGGAAGGCACATTTAGACAAACAGCTCAGTTCATTTTAGTAGTCTGAAGAATGTGTGATTCTTACCGTCCTATAACTAGCATGACCTTTTTACCATTCTTTCACAGTCACTGTAGCAGCCACAGGATTTGAATAGGTTTGAAAGTCATTGTCTACTTATTTTGTTTCATGGATTGTCAAAGAATTCATCAAAAAATAGTGTGAAAGTGATGAGCCCCTTTGTATTTGTATAGGCTGGTCCTTAGAAAGTAACAACTGTATTAACTGACTACACATTTGAAACCCTTACATCATGATAGAACCTTCCAGAGCTGATGGCTTGCTGTTAATGTTTTCAAGAACCCAGAGTTCCCTGTATGTCATGAAGAAATAGAGTTGCTGTTTGTGTTGTTCCATTGTTCAGTCATGTCTGACTCTTTGTGACCACAAGGGTCATCTCATGCCTTCTGTCCTTCATTATCCTTCAAAGTCTGTCCAAGTTTATGTTCTTTATTTCCATGACACAATCTATCCATCTTATCTTCTGCATCTCTTTTTCATTTTTCTTCAATCTTTCCCAACATCAGGACTTTGTACAATGAGTCTCACTTTCTCACTATGTGACCAAAGTATTTAAGCATCAGCTTCAGTATTTTGTCTATCAATGAATCACTTGAATTATTTTCTTTAAGTATTGATTAATTTGATCTTCTTGTCCAAGGGACTCTCAAAAAGCACCACAATTTGAAAGCTTTCTTTATGGTCCAACTCTCAAAGCCATACATTTCTACTTAAAAGCCACAGCTTTGACTATATGAAACATTGTCTGCAAAGAGATATCTCTACTTTTTAATATGTTGCCCAGATTTGCCATAACTTTCTTTTCTAGGGACAATCATCTTTTAATTTCATGGCAGAAGTCACTTCTGCTGTGATCTTTGAGCCCCAAAATATAAAATTTGACATTGCTTTAATTTCTTTTCCCTCTTTTTGCCAGGAAGTGACAAGACTATGCCAAAATCTTAGATTTGTTTGTTTTTTTATCTTACTTCTCAGGCCAGCTTTTACATTCTCCTTTCATCCTCATCAGAATTCTTTATTTCTCTTTACTTTCTTCCATCAGAGTGGTATCTTCTGCATATCCAAGATTGTTGATATTTTCCCCAAACCATCTAATTCTGGCTTTTGATTTGTCTAGCCTGGCATTTTGCATGATGTACTCTGCAAAAAAGTTAAATAAATAAGGTGACAAAATACAGCCTTGTCATACTCCTTTTCTAATTCTAATTAAAGCAATCACTTGTTTCATGTTTGATTTTAACTTGCTTCTTGATCCGCATATTGAAAACAAAGTATCCTACACCAAAGACAGAACTCAATACCATGTTATTTGGTGAACATCTGTTCATGAAAGAAAAGTCTAGACTCTATAGCAAACTTTCTCATAAAGAGGACTCCTCTGATCCACTGCTTCTAGATACCCTCACTAGATACAACAGGGAACACTGTACCTTGAATTCCCTTCTGGGAAAAATTCAAGTGTTCTGATTGAAGCAGAATCAACAGGATCAGGGCAGATCCCAGGCTGCTGAGGGCTCTAATATTTATGTCCCTATTGTAATCATAAACTCCCATCATTTACTCTCACGCTGCTAAAGGAAATAAGACAATGCTACTGTTAAAGGAAATGAGACATTGTTACTGGTAAAGAAGAATTTCTTTCTTCTGGAATCTCTACCCTAGAAGAAGGAGTTTATATTCACTATGGCATTACTACTTTCATGGAAATTAGAATTTATTGGAAAATGTTTTTGAGAGGATAAGAGACATAGAGAGAGGAAGAAACTCTTCCCAAATATCATTTCTGGTTGTTTTTCCATTTCTAATCATTGCCTCTTCCTCTGAGAATCTTGAGCAGTGTGAGGTCATTTCACAAAGATCGACTATCTCTGGGTTTCTGAAGTTTATCTTCTATTCTGTAGGGATAAGAAGAGGTTAGAGGTCTTTTGATCAAAATCATACCAATTGATATCAATTCTCACCCTAAATGAAAGTAACTAAAGGAGTTCATGGAGATGATGTTTACTCTGCTTCCAAAGGTAACAGGAAACATCATTTTATGATAGTTTTTGGACCATTTTGTAATCCCAAAACCATGTCCAGTGGCCACATTAGTATTATTGCCCATTGTGTGTTTTTTTACCAGAACAATTGATGGCTTTCCCTATCTAATGTTATTTATGAAATAGATTCAGAGCAGACATGCCCATGCCAAGCCAGAAATATGTCAGAGATGTAAGGGAATGGGCAAACTAGAATGTTCCTTCAGTCTCTCTTGGGCCCAAACACAGTATGATAATAAGTCCCCTAAGCTCTAATTATCTGCCCAGCCTTCTGCTCAGCAGGGGGAAGCTATGGCTGAAACTTTCTTCCAATTATGAGAAGAAAGAGTCTTTAAGAATCTCATCTCACCCTCCTTACAATAGACAGTTTTGTGATTTTACATAACACTCTCAAGGAAGAAACACTCTAGAGAATTCTCCATCCCTGTGGTTTCCAGGAACAACTAAAAAGGTCATTGTAATCCAGGCCAGAGTTTCTCTTGTGTGAGTAACGCAGCCTAAACTCTACTGAAGTGTTAAACACAGGTTAAATCCAAGACTATTCTAAAATGATTGAAACAAATGACCTTATCAGGTACATTAAGGACAGAAGCCGGAGAAAGGCATTATGGATTCTTTATATAATGAATAATCTGTCCATTTCCCACCATTTCTGTTTTCAACATCTCATTCTAATAAAAAGTCTGAGATATGGATAAGAATGTAAAGGATTGGGAGTAGAGGCTTAGAGATATCAATAAGCTTTTCTGGATGTTAAATGAGTTTGGAGAATAGAAAAGAAAACATTTCCTATCATCATTTTGCCTTAACTTTGACACAGTGGAAAAAGGAAAAAAAAAGAAAAAGAGGGAAAAAAGGGAGGGAGGAGAAAGGGAAAAAAGAAAGGAAGAATTAAGGAATAAGAATGAGAGGGCTCTATTCTGACATTTTGTACATGTAGATAGAAATGTAAAAAATTCATAGACAGAGGTAATGCCTACATTTTGAGAATGTAAGAACTACGAATGGCAGTGGTAAGAGAAGGCAAGAATATAAGGTAAAGAGCCAAAGTCAGGAAATCGTAAGAACCAGGAAGGTCAGATTTAAGATAGGCACAAAAATGGATCAATGGGTTTAGATGGAAACAGAAGCCAATAATCACAGAAAAGTTCAGGTTCTGGAGAAAATAGCATGGTCTGGAATGGCCACAAAAACCAGAACACTAGGCAAAACTGGGCAAGAAGAGATCAGAGAGCCAAGTAAAAAGAGAAATGGTAATTAAAGAAGTCGAACCATGGTGTGGTATCTGAGTAATTGGGTACAGCTAACAAGATTATTATCAAATACATCATTTCTAAGCATTCAGAGAGGAAAGCAGTGATCACTGTGAATTAGCATAGGTTATTTTAAAGCAATTCATACTACATTGACTTTAAAGCAGTCATATAGTCCAATCTCATCCTTTGAAAGAGCTGACTAGCTCAAGATCACATAATAATAATGATAATTAAATTTATAGGTGCTTATTGTGCATGAGATACTGCTCTAAGTGTTTTACAATTATTTTCTCATTGAATCTCATTTGATCTTCACAACAATTTTAAGAGGTAAGTGCTATTATTATTTACATTTTACAGATGAAGAAACTGAAGCAAACAGAGATTTTATCTGTGTGTGTGTGTGTGTGTGTGTGTGTGTGTGTGTGTGTGAGAATGGTTTGCCCAGGGACACATAGCTTATTATGTGTCTGAGGTCTTCCTAACTTGAATGGGAATAGGGATGCATGGCCTATTGGAAAATATCTTCTAATAACCTGATAGTCAGACTTGGCTTAAAAACAGATATAGTATGCTTTATTTCCAGTGCTTTCTCAATGATAATTATTTACTATTATCTTATATTTAATTTGCTTTGTATATATTTGTCTGCCTGTTGTCTCCCCTGTTAGATTATAAGTTCCTTTTAAAAGCAGATACTAACTTTTGCCTTATGTATCCCCAGTGCCTAGTAAAGTACAATATTCATAGAAGTTGTTTAGTTTATATTTATTGATTGATCAATACAGAATTTCATGAATCTATAAATTTATTAATTGCAAAAATGGAAAGAAATCAGTCTGGGGTTAAATATTCTTCAACAACTAATCCTAGATCTTGGTCATCAATAATTTCCTTTCCCATTTTTCATAAATGTATTTTAGTTGATGTTTTTCAGAATTTTGACTAGAACTAAATTAAGTTTTTTTGACTTGTAGATTGAGAAAAAACAATTTCTATCTCTTTTTGAATATCTGATTTTGTATGAGGAAATGATTTTTTCAAAATCACTGAAAGTGGCTCAGTAATAATTTTTATTCTGTCTTCCCAACCTCCCATTTCATCTTGTGTGTAGAGTTAACATCTACTTTCCAGATGACCTGATATTTCACTTAAGAAGCCTGGATCTCCATAGGCTGAGTGTACAGATCACACTAGTCCAAAAAACCACAATTTAAACTCATATTTTGAAGATGCTTTCACAGGAACCTAAAGAATCCAGCTTCTATATTTTTTTGAAAGAACATTTTTATTTAAAGTTTTGAGTTTCAAATTCTATGCCTCCTTTCCCTCTTCTTCAGATGATAAGCAATTGGATATAGGTTATATATATGCAATATGTAAAATATTTCCATATAAGCTATTTTGTATAAGAAGACTCAAATAAAAGAAAAAAATTAAAGAAATACAGGAAATAATAGCATTCTTTAGTCTGTATTCACTCAATATCAGTTCTTTCTCTGGAGGCATAGAGTATGCTTCATCATTCATCCTTTGGGATTCTATTAGATCATTGTCTTGGCTGAGAATAGCTAAGTTACTCACAGTCCTTCATCAGACAACCGTACTGTTACTGAATACAATGTTCTCCTTGTTCTGTTCCCTTCATTATGCACTAGTTAATGTAATTCTTTCTAGGTTTTTCTGGAATCACCTTACTTGTCATCTTTATAGCACAATAATATTTCATTATAATCATATACCACAACTTGTTTAGTTATTCCCCAATTGATGGACATCTCTTTGATTTCCAATTTTTAGCCTCCACAAAAAGAACCACTATTTTTGTACAAATAGGTCCTTTCCCCTTTTTTGGAGATCTTTAGAATATAAACCTAGCAGTGATATTTCTGGAACAAAAGATATACACAGTTTTATAGCTCTTTGAATATAGTTCCAAATTGTTCTCCAGAATGAACGAATTATTTCACAACTCCACCAACCATTAGTGTCCCACTTTTCCCACATTCTCTCAAATATTTGTCATTTTTGGATATATTTACAAGTCTCATAGGCATGAGGTGGTACCCGGGAATTGTTTTAATTTGCATTTTTCTAATGAATAGTGATTTAGAGAATTTTTTTCAAATTATTACAGATTCCATTGAGTTGTGTATCTAAAAACTGCCTGTTCATTTCCTTTGAGCATTTATCAACTGGGAAATGACTTGTATTTTTATAAATTTAACTAAGTTCTTTATATAGTTGAGAAATAAGACATTTATCAAAAATACTTGCTTCAAAATTGTCCCCAGGTTTCTGCTTTCCTTGTAATTTTAATTGCATTGGTTTTGTTTGTGCAAAAACTTTTTAATCTTATACAATCAAAATGCTTTATTTTTCATTTTGTAATCCTCTCTAGATTTCCTCCAATCCTAAATTTTTCCTTTGTTCATAAATCTGACAGATAAACTATTCCATCCTCTCTTAATTTGCTTATGGCATAACCCTTTTTGTGTAAAGCATGTATCCATGTTGACTATATCTTGATATACTTGTGAGATGCATAAACTATTCCTAGTTTCTACCATGGTGTTTTCCAGTTTTCCCAGAAGTTTTTGTCAAATAATAAATGTTTGGATCATTGAGTTTAACATGTACTATGTTACTAAAGTCACTTATTAAAATGTGATTTGTACCTAATCTATTCCACTGATCCACCACTCTATTTCTTATCCAGTACCAGATTGCTTTGAAAATTACCACTTTATAATACAATTTGGGACCTGGTGTAGCTGGACCACCTTCTTTTGCAATTTTAATTGATTTTCTTAATATCCTTAAGCTTTTATTCTCCAAGATGAATTTTTCTATTATTTTTCTAGCTCCATAGAATAATTTCTGACAATTTGATTGATATGCCATCGAATAAATAGATTACTTTAGGTAGAATTGTCATTTTTATTATATTTGCTCAACCAATCCATGAGCAAGTAATATTTTTCCAATTGTTTAGATTAGACTTTATTTGTAGGAAAAGTGTTTTATATTGCATTCATAAAGTTCCTGAGATTGTCTTGTCAGGTAAACTCCAAATTATTTTATGTTTTCTACAGTTATTTTAAATGGAATTTCTCTTTTTATCTCTTATGTTTGAGCTTAGTTGATAATATATAGAATGCTGATGTCTTATGTGAATTTATTTTGTATCTTGTATCAGCTTCTTTTGGCATCTTATAATTCACTGGCAAGTGGGCATAAAGTAAATGGCATGTTAATTCATGTTAAACACTGCTATAAAGCAACACTGGACTGTTTAGATCTGTGCTAGGATTCACCAAAAATAATTTCTTATACTAGACCATTAGGTTATCTCTGTTCAAATTACTATATGCTGATTCCACAGCCTTGACCAAAGTTTGATACAATCTCTAATATACACTTGGCATCCTCAAAATAGCAACAGTAAGAACCATTTCTTGTCCAAGTAAGATCTTGGGAAGACCATCATGTCTGTGAAATTTTGGGTAGCATTGGAGGAGTAATGTGTTACTCAATAGATCATAGTGGATATGGTCTGGAATAGAGTTTCCCAACCAGCTTAATCAAATTCTAGTCTTTGTAAGTAAGCAAGAAGTTCTTTAGCTTTCATGAGTAATCATAATGTTATTGTAAATAATACTGCTAAGCAGCATATTCTGTGGCTAATACTTGTTAGTCTAATGTCCATTCATGATCAAAGACCCTTTTTGTATTTATAAAGTTTAAAAAATGATTCCTCCTTCTCCCCATTTCTAACTCCCAACCCTCACCCCCCAGAAAATTACTTGCCTAGTATCTCTGAGTGAATTTTAACTCAAGCCTTCCTGATACTGAGTCTGGCACTCTTTCACTAGTTGATTCCCCGCCCCCCCAAAAAAAATGCAATTAAAATAATTTTAAAAAGAAAAATGGCAGATCATAGACCCTAAGTTAGGAATCATTGCATCTAATATCTAGAAAGTTTTTCATTCCATAGAAATAAATATGTATTAAATTTCACCCAGAGTGATGCTTTCTTTCCTCAACAACACCATAATATACTGAGTAGTGGGTATGAAGACCTGAACTTCAGTTCTGTCTCAGATATTTACTGGCTATGTGGCCCTGAGCAGGTGACTTAACCTCTTTCAGACCATTTCCTCATCTGCAAAATGTGAATAAGTATAATATTAATAATTAACATTTCTGTAGTACTCTATGGTTTGTAGTGGATCAAATTAGATTATATTATGTACAAGGTATCCCAAAAGTCTACTGAAGCTGAAAATTGTATATTAAGTGCTTTGCGAACATTAAAATACTTTGAAAATGTTAGATATTATTACTATTGCCCATGTTATCTCTTACTCCTGGAATGCTTTTTTTGCACTATAATTATTACCACAATAGAGTACTGTGTTCATTTCTAGGTGCTATGTTTTAGTAAAGAAGGTGAAAAACTAGAGTATTTCCAAAAGAGAGTGACCAGGATGATGAGGGAACTGGAAAACAGACTTTTGAGGATTATTTGAAGAAACCATGATGTTTAACCTGGAAAAAGAGCAGGATACGAGGGCAAATAATAAATGTGTTCAAATGTCTGAAAAGATAATTATATGGAAATGGGAATAAACTTACTTTGCTTGATCCCAAAAGGCAGAACATTCAGCATTTCAGTAGTTGCCAAGAGACAGTTTTAATCCAGTTTAGTTTAATTTTGATTCAGAAAGATATTTTAATACTTTAACACTTAAGAGTTTCCTAAAGGGTAATGGACCATTTCTATAACTTTAAGAATGGACAGTATGGCCACTTGTTAGGGGATTTGTATTAGGGATTCTTAGTAGCATTTAATTTAGCCTGGGATATTGAGGTCCTTTCAAACTCTGAGATTCTTCAATCCATTAAAGGCAAAGGGCAAAAAAGGACATTGCTGTTTTCTTATGGTTTCTTTTGGAGTCTGGGAACTGTTATACAGAGTAATGGAATGAACATGGACTCTGGAGCTGTATCGTTTGGGTCTATTTGCACTTTGAGCCTCAGTTTCTCTGTTAATGAACATAAATGCATTAACTAGGTTGTTTTAAGTCACTTCTGGCTCTATGTACTATGATTTCCAGAATACATTGAAGCAAGAGATGCAAATAAAGGTTTACATTTCCTTGGGCATAATGCAGAGTCAAGATAAGAAAATTGTAAATACAGGATTCACTTAATAATATTAGTATGTGTCAGACATAACTGAGAGAGGGGGAAGCCAATGGAAATAAAGACTATAAGAGTGTACAAGGCAAATTTAAATAATGTCAAGGATGAATAAAATCAAAACTTTTAGGATCAAACCTTCATTTTATATTTTAAAAGATAGTAAGATAACCTCACTAAGAACATCACAGAGCATAATATGAAAAGCAATGGAGTTGGGGTCAAAGGACTTGGATTTGAATTTTTGTATATTGTTAACTAACAACCTGTATGATCTTGGACAAATCACTGAACAACTCTATAACTTAGTTGCTTTTATACACACACACATATGTATATATGTATGCATATATACATGTGTATATATGTATATACATATATAATAGCTTTTTTTCAAAATACATGCAAATATATATAATAGCTTTTTCTTTTCAACATACATGCAAATACTTGTAAAACTTGTAAAACCTTGTGTTCCAAATTTTTCTCCCTCCCTTCCTCTATAGTAAAACAGCAAGTAGACACCAAGTAATCCAATATATGATAAACATGAAAAATTCTTCTATATGTATTTCCACATTTATCATGCTGCACAAGAAAAATCAGATCAAGAAGGGAAAAATGAGAAAGAAAACAAAAAGCAAGCAAACAACAACAAAATATGTGAAAAAAAAAAAAACTATGTTATGATCCACATTCAGTCCCAACAGTCCTGTTTCTGGATGGAAATGTCTCTCTCCATCAGAGTCTATTGGAATTGGCTTGAATCACCTCATTGTTGAAAAGAGTCACATCCATCAGAATTGACCATCATATAATCTTGTTGCTGTAGACAATGTTCCCTTGGTTCTAATTCATTTAATTTAGTATTATCTCATGTAAGTCACTCCAGGTTTTTCTGAAATCACCCTGCTGATCTCTCTCTCTCTCTCTCTCTCTCTCTCTCTCTCTCTCTCTCTCTCT
>JAJPUD010008510.1:9194-39203 GCA_023553655.1 Myrmecobius fasciatus | reverse complement strand
TCTCTCTCTCTCTCTCTCTCTCTCTCTCTCTCTCTCTCTCTCTCTCTCTCTCTCTCTCTCTCTCTCTCTCCATATATATATATATGTATATATATTGTTCTATAGAACAATAATATTCCATAACAGTCATATACCATAACTTATTCAGCCATTCCTTAAATTATGGACATCCACTCAGTTTCCAGTTCCTTCCTACTACAAAAAAGGACTGCTACAAACATTTTTGCACATAACATCTTAGTTTCTACATGTATAAAATGAAAAGATTGGAAGGTTTCTAAGCTTTCCCTTCCAGATCTAAATCTTATGAGCCTATGTTCTTCTATTCACTTTGGAAATGACAATGCAACTGCTAGAGAGACTGGAGAAGCAAATATAGATTTCATAAGTCACAGCAATCCATGCCAGCAGAAATAATCCATGCAGGTAACTATAATGATTATATCTTCTCCCTTGCCACTTTTCCTCCAATTCACAATAATTTCCACTTTCATGTTTCCAGTAAAAGGACAGAATACATTTGGTGAATGTGAATTGACATTTATCGCTGAGGAGCTGGGAGGGTAGAATCCTGCTAAATTGGATAGTGCTGAACAATATCTCTGAAGAATGTCAGCTTGGCCTCCAGCTGGGAAATGACAAAGGTGAGTTCCTTGGGATTTTTTTAATACATAAAGAAAGCTGTATATTACAGTATTGGTCTTGGACTCAAAGCAGGGTAGTAGGTCATCAGTTAACTGTAGGTTGCTCTTTGTCCTTCATTGTAAAAGAGGACCATGACATCAGACAGGTAATGCCATGGTATGCAAATGAATTGGATCTGAGTGAGGAAAAGTTGTGCAAGGTCACTTGCCTCACTTTCCCATCCAGAGCTATCTGGGTCCAGTGTAGGGTTCGTTTCTCATAAAACTGCCTGAGATGGAAGAAGACAATGCTGAGATTTTCAGTAAAGATTTAAATGATATTTTCACTTAGCAGAATATTATAGAAGATCACAGGACAGCTAGCTGGTGCAGGAGATATAGCACTAGCCCTAGAGTCAGGAAGACTCCTCTTCCTGAGTTTAAATATGCCCTCAGACATGCACTGGCTATGTGACTCTGAATAAATCATTTAACCCTATTTGCCTCAGTTTCCTCATCTGTAAAATGTGCTGAAGATGATAATGGCAAACTGCTCCAGTTCCTTTGCTAAGAAAAGCTCAAATGGGAGGCAGCTAGATGATTCAGTGCAGAACACCAGTCCTGAAGTTAGGAGGACCTGAGTTCTGGCCTCAGAGACTTAACACTTCCTAGCTGTGTGACCCTGGGCAAATCACTTAACCCCAATTGCCTTGGCAAAAAAAAAAAGAAAAAGAAAGAAAAAGAAGAAGAAGAAGAAGACCAAACACCAAACAACAATAATATAGTATCATAGCTTTAGAACTAGAAGAAATCTAGAAATCTGCAATATAATCCAAAATCCTCGTTTTATAGGTCTGTAATTGAGGCCAAGAAACATTGGAAATTACACAGTAAGATATAATTAGAGCTGGTAATTTGAACATAGATTCTTGAGTACAAATCTAGTATTTTTTCCATTGTATCACAATGCCTCTTCATGTCTGAGCTTGGAAAATATGTCCAGTAGCTCAGTTTATCAAGAAATGAGAGGAGCAGATGTAGGGCCAGAGATTTAACAGAATCTGGAAAGCAGACAGAGATAGGAAACTAGAAAAAAAGACAGAGATAGGAAACTAGAAAAAAAAAAAAAAAGGGTACCTAGGGGCCAGATGAAGATCCCAGTCACCTGGGCTACAGAGGTATGTGAGTGGATGCCATATTTGTTTCCATTGTGATACCTCCAAACTATACTGCAGATTAAACACACAAACACAAGGGAAATCAGAAAGAAAACAGGAGAATTAAATTAGTAAGAAATGAAGCCAGATTTCTTGGCTAAAATGGGCAGACCCCCTAAACATTCTTGAAAGAAAGCTTAGGTTGGGGAAAATAGAAGGGATTTCAAAATAGGGAAAATTTGATGACTTCAATTGCTGATAGACTCTAGAGCATTAGGGAGCTATACTGGCAATAGGTAAGTAATCCATCCCCATCTGTTCCTAAGTATGAGGCAATCCTAGAAAGAAAGGGACAGGACTAATCTGTTATAAGACCATCTCATTCAAGTGAAATTTGCAACTGTCCCACTGCTGTGTCATTCCAAGGCTGAGTGGATATTTTTGATAGAGAATTATAGGTCAGGAATCATCATTAAGGGGGCCCAAAAGATTACAAACCCTCTTAGAACTGAAAATGAAACTCCACAGACTTTGCAACCATAGATAACTGCTGGTGGGTAAAACACTAACCTATTCAACTATCTGTTAACCAATAATTATGCTATTTAACCCTTACAGAAAGAAACAAAACAATAAGGTGTAGGGAGTTATTGGTAATCAAGATGGCATAAGAGATATGCCAGCATCATCTGGAAAAAAAACATAATATTCATTGATGGTTCTTATCATAAAGTTGTTTGAATTTTTTATGTTATTTTAATTTTTCAATTAAAAATTTGCTTTTTCTTCCTTCTACCTTCCTCCAATGGAAAAAGAATAACCATGATAACAAATTATACAGTCAAGGAAGATACTTGCATTGGTCATATCAAAAAATTGTCTGCTTTTGCATCTCAAGTGTGTTTCTTTCTGCCAGGAGGTAAATAACATTCTTCATCATCAGTTCTCTAGGAAAAGAGATCATCATTTCCCCCTCAGTTTCCAGTTCTTTGCCACTGAAAAAAAAGAGCTACCATAACTATTTTTTTCATGTATGGGTCCTTTTCCTCTTTTTTTATTTTCTGAGGGTATAAGCCTAGCAGTAATATTGCTGAGACAAATATTTGGACAATTCAAAGACTTTGGGAACCTTGTTCCAAATTGCTTTTCAGAAGGCTGAAATAATTCACAACTGCACCAACAATGTATTCATGTATCTTTTTCCATAGCTCTTCTAACAATGGTCATTTTCTTTTCTTTTTTATTATTATTGCTCAGAGTTGCTTTAATTTGTATTTCTCTTTTAATAACTTGGCTCATTTTTTCACAGAGCTGTTGAAAGCTTGAATTTCTTCTTTTGAAAGCTGTCCAAATTTTTTGGTGGGAAAATGCATTTCAAAGAAACTCTTTTCCTTTCAAAGAATGACATACAGTAAATTATTCTTATTCTATGTTTTCCCCTCATATCCTCTAATAAATACAAGAAGCATGGTATAATAGGCAGAGCAAGCACACTGGGGTTTAAGTCCTGCTGGTTGTATGGCCCTAGATGTACAGCAATTGCTGATATTCATCAGAAAAGAAAGTCTTCTCATTGAAAATTCCATCTACCAATGAGATCACAGGTTCCAGAAATAAAAACATTGGCAAAGGCCTTCTCCCATAATGTGAACTAAAAAAATACTATGGTAGGGGGAAAAACCCAGATAGTCTTTGTTACAGGATAATTGGTGAAGTCATGACAAAGCACTATGGAACCCCATAGCTGTAATGTTTTTACAATAAATAGCTGTGACCCTCCAATATGGAGAGGAGGTTCTATGGACACAATAATAAACAAACATTACCCATCTAATATGTACAAAGTGCTGGGCATACAAAATGAGGTAAAAGATATCCCTGCCTTCAAGGGCTTTACAATATATTGCATACAAGATGATGTTTTGATGACATTATTCTGGATTTCTGGAAGAAACTGGACAAACTGGCACTATGTAAAAGATTGCAAGTAAGTGCCAGAGTGTCAGGAAGATCCAGTGAAGCCCACAGTGGTTATTACTACAACACTTGTCAATTCTCCTGTGGCCTTGATCCCAAGAAATGTTAAGAGTTCTGGAATGAACCTTTAACACCAACTTGAGTTAACCCCACCTGGATGTTTGCCCAATCTCCTCATTTGTAAAATAGGGATAATAATATCTCACTTACCTCACAGGGTTGTCATGAGGATCAAAAATATTTGTAAATGCTTAGTACAATATCTGGTACACAATAGGTGCTATATAATTGCTAGCTATTTTTATTTTTACTTAATAGCTCTTTCTAAACCCCAAGCTATATACTAAAATGACAAATTCAGTTTTTGACATTATCTTTTTAGCCAGATTTTCAATTTCATAATTTACTTTTGAAAATGCTTATCAGAAGCAGTAACAAAAACCACAAGTTTTTCAGATTCTCATCAAGGATTCCATAATTCAAAAAAAAAGGATTCCATAATTCCTAGAGATTCTTTCCAAGTTTAATCCAAGTCATTCTCATTTGACTGGCACCTCCATGAAATGTGGAAAGAAATGTGGAAAACTCTAACCAAAATGATCTGCATTCCATTGCCACCTCCTTAGATAATAGATCTGGATGAGAAAGAGAAATCACAGAGATGTTCATTTTAGATATGTTCATGTTTTAAAGAATATTCATGTGAGTACTGCATTTTCCATTTACCTCACTAATTTTGTAAATATCTCTAAATTATTATATTTCTAACAAATGTTTCTCCTTAGAGTCCTTGTTTTTCTTCATGAACTTAAGCTTTCTATATTCTATCTATAAAATTTTTAGGAAATACTATTTCTCTATAAGTATATTCTGTTAACATAAAATCATGGACTCATAGAATTGCTGTGTTAGAAGGGACCTCATAGGTCATGTATGTCAGTCATCTAGGTCAGCCTATAACTGAGCAGAAATCTCCTATAATATATCCCACAAGGGATACAGCCCTGTATCTGGAGTTAGGAAGATCTAAATTCAAATATGATCTTAGATCCTTAGTAGCTATACGACCTCATGTAACCTCTATCCACCTCAGTTTCTTCCACTGTCAAATAGAGATGAAATGCTTTGCAACCCTAAAAGCACTATAAAATGCTACTTTGTCAGTATTACAATTATCCAGTCTAAATATGAGAAAATCTAGTAAAAGGGAACTTAGTAACTATTAGAAAGTTTTCCTTGTACCAATATAAAATTTGTCCATTATTCCAGAAAAGCAATTAAGGTCAACAATATATATGTACATAAACATGTATTTATATCTACATATATGTATGTATGTAAATTTGTGTATGTAGCTTTTTTCATATAATCTCCCCCTGTGAGCTCTGTAAGAGATGCACTATTTTTTGCCTATCATTCGATACCAGTGCTTTGCACAGATATTTAACAAATGCTTATTGTCTTGATTTGATTCTCACCTTTCCTATTTTACCAAAAAGGAAATGCAGGTTCAGAACAGTTAAATAATTTACTCATAACCACATAAATAGTATGGAAAACTGGGAATCAGACTTGGATCTCTTCACCGAATCTAATATCCTTTTAACTCCATTTATATTGTGCTTTTAGGTTAGGTTTAGGTTTAGGTTATAGGGTTTATATTGTGCATTAGGGTTTAGGATTTATCTTTATTCCCAACAATCCTCTGAGATGGATAATATAAATGGTAACATTTTATAGATGAAGAATTCAGCATTCAGTGATGTTACATGATTTGCCCATGATCAAAAAATTAGCAAGTAATAAAGAATGAAACCCAGGTTTCTTTCTTCCAAATCCATCATTTCTTCTACTTCAAAACACTAATTTCCATTTCATTTAATAATCCCAAAAGAAAGCAATCTAAACCCAACATGGTGTTGATAAAGGCAAGATAACTAATTTCATCTTTTGTGTTTACAATCAATGTCTTAAAATATTCCAAAGATTGATTCAGCCCCATTTCAAAGTCCACTTTTATATAGATTTTTGGCTTGTGTCCTCAGTACTTTGCCATGCTGGACCCTTCTTACTTTTACCATGATCTTCTGTCTTTCCATCTCCTCTTCAGGATACAGCAGAAAAATTTCTACTAGGAAATTATACTCTGGCTTCTCCAGTAAAAATTTGTCTGTCTCTGTCTGCAGTTTGGGAACAATCTCTATGTCAATGGCTGAGGAGAATTGGACAACAGTGGATGAATTTGTCCTCCTGAGCTTCTCTGCCCTACAACCTGAACTTCAGATCGTGCTCTTTGTTCTCTTTCTCACCATTCAACTTGTCACCTTGTTGGGCAACACCCTCATTATAGTGGTCACTACTGCAGACTCAGCCTTGCACAGTCCTATGTACTTCTTCCTCAGGAATCTTTCTGTGTTAGAAATTGGCTTTAATATGGTCATTGTACCCAAGATGTTGGAGACTCTGTTGGCTCATGATACAACCATTACCTTTCTAAGTTGTGCCACTCAGATGTATTTCTTCTTCTTCTTTGGGGTCTCAGAGTGCTGTCTCCTGACTACAATGGCATATGATCGCTATGTGGCCATCTGTGATCCCCTGCGCTATCCAGTTATCATGAGTCATAGGGCCTGTGTCCATTTGGCTGCTGCTTCATGGCTAACAGGTCTTCCTGTAGCCACAATACAGGCTACATGGCTTTTTAGTTTCTCATTCTGTCATTCCAATAAGGTTAACCATTTTTTCTGTGACAGCCCACCTGTGCTAAGTCTGGTCTGTGGAGACACAACATTATTTGAAGTCTATGCTATTATAGGAACCACTTTGTTTGTCATGATACCCTGCCTCTTTATACTGAGCTCTTATGCCCGTATTGTTGCTGCCATCCTCAGGATGCCCTCAGCTGAGGGGAAGCGCAAAGCCTTTTCTACCTGCTCTTCTCATCTTGTGGTAGTTTCCCTCTTCTATGGATCTCTTAGTCTCCTCTATTTTAGGCCCAAGTCTAATAACTCTCCTGAAAGCAAGAAAGTATTTTCACTATCCTATACAGTGGTGACTCCCATGTTAAATCCTATCATCTATAGCCTGAGGAACAATGACGTAAAGGCAGCACTTTCTAGGACTTTTCTCAGGGCATTAAATTTTTGTAAACTGTGACATTCAGTTATAGTGTTAATTCCCCATTTTGTGCCTGACTGAACTGGAGAATTTGGAGAGCAGAGTGGTAAATCACTTTGGTGTGAGATTCTACTGAAATCTGAGTGACAAGGACTACTCTTATCTGAGATATATTAGAGCAAACTTGAAGTTCTTTAAAGAGGTGGTTAATATCAACAGGAAGACAGTTTGCTCTGATATGTTTAGATTCAACAACTTTATCTGGAGTATTTAAATTGACTAGAACCAAACTCAGTCCATTCAAAATACTAGGAGGATACTAAAAATGACAGCCTGAAACTTTGAACATCCATGCAGACTGTACATAGGGATGAACAATTTTTGTAAACATCATGAGCATACCAATCTCCCAACCTCTGAAATAGATACCAGGTAATTTAATTTTGCACCAAAATAATAACAGAATTGATTGAGGTCGATACTCAGAAAGCAAGCAAACATGTTTTCATTTCATAAGTATGATGTGAATTGCGCACAAGGAGAAACTCACAGAATACAATTCAGATTTCCTACTCTTCCAAGAAAAATCTGTTTATCAGTGATGGTAGACCACATAAGCTATCTCAAGATATTTCTAGTCAATGACCCCTTCAAATACTCCAAGTGCCTATGTGGAGCACCTAAAATAGAAGTATTGATAAAGAATGAAAAGATATAACTGTATGCAGGCTACCAGATTTTGGACAAAGGATTCAAAGTGGTTCATCACGTTAAGAGTTCTCGATGACCAAAACTGTCTGCTAGACATCCACTGTTACTCAATTTTTAACTTTTTTAGTGGATACTACCAGATTTCTATGACAGAAAGACAGCTTTCATCTGCCCATTGGATTTTGCTAGTTTCAATACATTCTCCGAGGCATTACCGAGGCACTTCTCACTTTATAATGACTAAGGCAGAAAGAAAATAGAAACACTAACTACTTGAAAATGTTGATGCACCTTGATGACTTCATTGGCATTAGGAAATACCAATAAAAGTGTGGTTCACCAGCTCTGCATAGCAACTGATGGTGATGCCATAAATACACACATACATATATACATATATATGAATGTGTATATATTTTTCATGTATTATATATATATATACAAATTTATATATTTATTCTTGGCCTGTGATTACATCATAAAAGGGGACTGCCAGTGAAAAAACTCCTACCAGAGCAACTCTTTGTAAGTTAGTCTTAAAGGATTGCTTGGAATACTAATAGATTAAGTGACTTATCTAAAAATCTATGGTCACAAATCTAAAATATGTCAAATAGGACATAAACCCTCTTCTTCCTGTAAAGCATTTTACAAAACTTAAAGAGCTTTATATATATGACCTAAAACTATTATTTTAGTGGCAAAATAGTCTAGAAAGGAAAAAACTGCTTCAACTCTTGCCTTTGACACATATAGACTATGCAATCATAGGTAAGTCAATTAACCTCTTAGTGCTTCAAAGATTATAAATTGCACAAGTACTAATTTTTGTTAGTAGACAGAATTCTTTATCCAAACATCCCTATAGTGATGAAATTATCAGTTCAGTTAAAAGAAAAATATTATCACAATTATTGATTCAACAGCTAGCATTCTATAACACTATACCACATGGCTTCTCTGTCTTTCAACTAGTATTGCATAAAGAAAAGAGAATCTTTTCTTAAAGAGAGATCTTTTTCTTTGTATGCAATGTGGATGAAGAAAAGTGAATCAACAATTTTAGATCAATAACCCCTTTCCTAACCTATAGCCTTCATCACAACCATGCCTCAGTTTCTTTTCCTACATAATGAATAATTTAATTTATTATATAATTTCTCTAGATTTTGCTTTCTAGCTCTCAAACTCTTGAATCCTGTTTATCTTTTCCTTTTAAATGTCACTTTAATTAAGCCATTCACCTATCCAGTAAGTTATATTGAGTTAAAATTCTGATTAATCAACTGACAAACAAGAATCTACTATGTATCAAGGACTCTTTGAGATAGTGAGGATCCAAAAACAAAAAATGAAACAAGACTGTTCTCAAGGAGTTTTGATACTATTGAAGAAAACAAAACACACCTAGAAAATGTAATACAATGGAAGATAGAAGAAAGCACAAAAAAGTGTCCATTCCTTAGAATGGTTGTTTGGAGGATGGATTGGAATAAAGAGAGAAGTTAAATTGGGAGATTAGGAGGCCATTGTAATAGTTTAGGCAAAAGGTGATGAGAGCCTGAATTAAGGTGGTGGATGAGTGAGAAGAAAATAGAAAATAGCAGCAGAACTCTTGTAGAGAAACAAAAATGGTAAGGTCTGAGGATGAGAAGAGAAAAAAAAGGCAAGGATAACTGTAAGGTTGCAAATTTGGGTGACTAGAAAAATTGGTAACCAAAACTAAAACAGGACAATTATTTATGGGTCATTGCAACCAGAATCAAATAAATCAAATAAATAGAAATTATGTTGAAGATTATGGTAGAGTACGTCTACCATTGCATCCCAGTTATTTATTTTTTGAAACATCTGTGGAAATGCATTTCTAGATCATGAAAGGGCAATAAAGTGACAAGAACTAGACATATTTGCTTAAGAGTGAACTTGAAATTTCCAAAGAAGGTTTTGGTATTAATACCTTATACCATGTTCAATCATGAACGCTCAAGCTAAATGTTAAGGTATAACATTTAGTCATATATTTGAGTATAAACAAAATCTGCCTGTTAATTGTATCTTTCATAGCTATGAGTAGCACATATTCTTAATTGAACAAAGGATAGAGACAATTAGAAAAAAGAAAATAGATTTTTGGTCACAAGAAATTGAAAAACTTCTCTTTTAAAAAAATAATTATCTAAGAAAAGGAAATAATGAAAATGGGGGAAATAAATCTTTGTATTAAATTTCTTGGGTGAATTTGTAATACAAGATATTTTAAAAAAATATGTAAGATCAAAAGTTATTCCCTAATAGTTATATGCTCAAAGGAAATGAGCAAACTCTACAAAATTCCAATATTGGAGGAATTTGGAGAAGATAGGAACACTAGTCCATTGTTGGTAAAACTCTTACAACCATTTTGTAAAAGAATTTGGAATTATACCAATAAAGTGACTAAAATGCCCATACTCTGGGGCCCAGGTATCAAACCACTATGCATAAACCCAGAGATTTGATAAAAAGTAAGCCCCTATAAACACATCAGAATATTTGCAGCAAAACTTTGCGGAAACAAACAAGTCAGTAAGCATTTATTAAGTATCTACAAGGTACCAAAGCTTATGCTGAAATCTAGGAAAAGTAGAAATAAATTAGGTGCTTATCTATTAGGGAATGACTAAACACATTGTGGTACATGAATATAATGGAACATTATTATGTTGTAAGAAATGATGAATATGATAAATGCAGATGAATACAAAATTGTGAAGACTTACATGAACTAAGCAAAGTGAATTAATCAGAACAAAGAAATAATATATTTACAACTACAATGTAAATATAAAGAACAACTACAAAAGAACTGAAAATGCTTGTAAAGTAAATATAGAGCACTTGATCTCAAAGAAAAAAGACATAGGATAGGATAACAGAAAGGTTATTATATCTGTTTGATCTACTCATCTCTTGAAGAATTCTAGCAAATCATGAAGAAGAAAATGGTAGAGTGGCAATAGGAGTAATTACTTAGGAAGTCATTACATCTATATGTGGTTCAGAGGAAATTGGCTCAACAATCAAAACAAGCAGAAACAATATAATATCTAATCAAGTATCATGTACTACTTTTTTCTGTTCATCAATGACTGAATCTCTTCTGGATCATAGTTCTCTACTAGCATCTTCTGGGGATAGAATAGCTAAGTGAGCTTTTCCATAAGAAAGAAAGATTATAACACTTTTAGTCTAAAGTCTGGGGCTTTGAGCAATTACATTACACCAAACAAATAACAAAATTTAAGCAAAAGCCCCAGATTAATATTAGTGTAACCCAAGTCCCAAAATGGTATAGAACTCTCTGCTCATTAGTAGAACCCAATGCCGCAGATATATGAGGGGCATGGTAGAATTAGAAAGAAGGAGAAGAGTCTCTTCACTCTCTACAAGCTTTTGAGTGTCTTCAGTCCCTTTGGGCTCTTGAGGCAAAGCCAATATGGTAGAGGGAAGCCAGGAAGTTGCCTGAACCCACCCCACTTTAACTCAAGCCTCTAAACAGATTCTGAAGCTAAAGAACCTACAAAAAGTCACAGTGAAACAATTTTCCAGCTTACAATAACTTAGAAGTATGTCAAGGAAGGTCTATCTCACATAGAGAGCACAGCTGGTGTTGGAGCAAGCCAACAAGAAGCTCTTTTTTAGGCACAGCAGAGATAAGCAACTGAGGTCCCTTGAACCCTTAGGCCAGGAGCACAGCAAGCTGGCGGTGAGATGTCCAGCCCTATCTTAGGATACAAAATGCAAGCTCCAAAAACCCACATAACTGGCACATTTAGGCCAGGCCACAACACAGTGGGCAAGCTACAAGCACCTGAGGAAACAAATCTGAGCAAAATAGCTAAGCCTCTAGCCCTAAGCTCCTGCTTCAATTCTTAGCAGGAATTAAAGTCTCCCTTGGAGTAGGATTAGAAGTAGAAGAGACAAGATCATTTGTCTCCCTTTTAGTCACACAGCAACAAACCCTATCCCATGGTAACTCCTGTCAATTTCCTGAATGTCAGTTTGTTTATCTTCAAGTCAATTCCATGATGCCAATCAACAGAATAGAGGAGCTATATAGAGTGAACAGAGACTCAAGTTATCTCCACAATCAATAAGCATTTATGAAGCATCTACTATATTCCAGGCAGGCACCTAAGTGAAGTGGATAGAGCACCAAGTATAGAGTCAGGAAGACCTAAGTTCTAAGCAAAAACTAGGTAACCCTGGGCAAGTCACTCAACCCTGTTTGCCTCAGTTTTCTTATCTGTAAAATGAGCTGCAGAAGAAAATGGCAAGCCAAGAAAATCCCAAAAGGGATCACTAAGAGTGGATAAAATGACTAAACAAGAGCAATAATAAAACATTATAGGCAGTGTAAATAGAAAAGTGAAACAGTTGCTAATCTTATAATCTAATGAGAAGAGCCACAAATATACATAGCTATATAAAAATTGTGCACAAGAGAATTTGTGGGAAATCACTAACAGCTGAGGAGATCAATAGAGGTTTCATTTAGAAGACAACACTTGAGCTGAATCTTGAAGAAAACGAGAGATTTTAAGAAATAAGAGGGAGCTAAAACAAAAGCATGGAGAGAGAAAGAATGTGGATGAATAAGAAGAAGGCCATTCAGGTTGAATCACAACACGTCTGAAGAGAACCAATATAATAAAACTGGAAAGGGAGAATGGGGACAGTTTATAAAGAAGAGTTGAAGCCATAGAAGTTAGCCACTGGCATTTATTGTGTAGAGGGATACTATACTTAGTTGGCTAGACTTGTACTTTAACAAAACCATTTAGGCAACTATGTGGTGAATAGACTGAAAGGAAAGAGATTTAATGAAGGAAACCAATGAGGAGGATATAGTAATAGTCCATGTTAGAGATGATAATTGAATCTCCATTAGAATCATGACTCTGTGTCAGTAAAAGGAGGTATAGATGTGAGAGATATTGTACAGATAGAAATTATAGGATAAGGGAGACATGAGCAAATTTGTGGGCAGAAGGGAAGGAAGCAGTAGACAGAAATTGAAAATAAATGATGAAATAGGGATGACAGAGGAATCAATCTGTTTGTTAGAGGAGGGAGTGAAATAGGATTGTTTGAATAAGGTGAGGGGTTAGTCTTGGTAAAGCCACTTCATAATGTGAGACAGGCATAGAGCAGGAGAAAGTGGCATAAGGCATCTGAGTAATAGGAGATGAGAAAGAGGGGAGAAGAGGGAGTTCATTGGGAATGCTTCAATTTTCTGTAAAATATGAGACAAAATTCTTAGCTGAGAAAGTAGGTGGAAGAGGAACCATTGGAGCTTTCAGAAGGGATGGAAAAGTTTAGAAGAGATATTATGGAGAATGGGATAAGGAGTTGATAAAGAAAGTATAGTAGAATTTCCTAGACACAATAATTGCCTAAAAGCAGTTGTAGAATATAAATTTATAATAGTCACAGAACAGTTGCACGATATTTTCTATCTTCAACAACATCTGTTTAAAAGCAAAAGCTCATCACTGACCAGAGTGATCCAAGGCTGAGATTTGACTGGACATCATCAATGATAAGGTAATAGGGCTAGGGATTCAAGATAGGAGAACAGTGTGGGGTTAAATTGGTTGACCAATGCACCAAGATCAGAAGAGACTAGCCAAGGCAGAGTAGATTGTTTGGAAGGCAATTGAGGGATCAGGGATTAGAGATCACAGGGCAGATGAAAAGTTGAGTTTTGTAAAGCAGAGGAAAAGATGAAAAACTGATAGATTATGATCAGATAAGTGAATTTTAGAAATTTTAAACATTAAATAATACATTTTTAAGTGATGGCAAAGATATTTTTGGTTGGTTTTTTGGTTTTGTAAGATAAAGTGGAAGAGTAGTTCATGGAAGATGAATAGGTTGAGGAACTGAGTTGTTTGGATATTTGAAGAAGTATTATTGTGAATGCTGACATCTCCTAATATGAGGAAGCAAATTGGTAAGCAGGGAAAAATTGTAAGCCATGTATTAAACTTATTGAATGAGGAAGGGGAGTGACCTAGGGTCAGTAGATAAACTACCAGGACTTTGATTGAATAGCAGACATGGTAAATCTCTTCTCTTTAAAGGAGATCAAGTTGAAGCAATTTCTAGGGTCTTTTGTTCTTTGTTGTGGCAATTAATTGGCATTAACTTTTTAAAGAAATGCTTATAATTGTTCTCAATTCTAGTTCTTTATGCATATCCCACCATAATCCCTTAAATTCATCAAGTTAAAGTTATTTTAATTGTATGCCATATCTTTTTTTCTGATTTTTATTCTTTCTCCTAATTTCATATTACTTTTTTGGCCTTTTCACCAAGAGATTTGTCTAGAGACATAAAGACAGCACATTCTGGAATTACTCCCACATAAATGTTATTTTCTTTTGGTTAAATAACATGTTGATTTAATTCAATGTATATAGCATTTCCTAATTGTTTTTCTTGATTGGAATATTCTTGATAAATTGGCAAAAGGCATTTGAGTAATCTGCATCTTTGAATTCTTTTATTTCTTATTCCTGAACTAAATTTTTCAAATATACTTTTCACTGTCTTCCTTTATATCTACTCTGCATTGAAATCACTATTAAAAATAAATTACTTAAATTTGAAGAATTTTATTGATTTCTTTATAGATTTTCCCTTGTTTTCATCTTCTGCACCAGGTGTTGGCTGTAATTATTTTCATGGTGGTCACTTTGCAAATATTTATCATGTATACTCTACTACAAGGTGATCAAAAGTCGTATGAAAATATTTCCTATTGCCTTTGGAGGGAGAATAAAATCATGTCTTTTTTTTGTCTCTCTAAGGATATTTTGAGAGTTGTTTTTCTTTTGTCATCTGCTTTTATTTATGGCATAGTGCTTAGCACATAGTAAGTGCTTAATAAATGCTTATTGACTACCTTGTTGAATTCATGACAGTTGATGTGATTTGTGTTGTCATCAGTCATTTGACAAGAAACTCACATTTAGACAAACATCTCAGTTCATCTAAGTAGTCTAAAGAATGTGTGATTCTTACCATGCGTTAGTCCTTTTTTTTTTACCACTCTTCCACACTCACTGTAGCAGCAGGAAGTCAGATAGGATTGAAAGTCATTCTCTACTTATTTTAGTTTGTTTCATGGATTGTCAAAGAATTCATCAAAAAGTAGTGTGAAAGTGATGAGCTTTGTACTTGAATAGGCTGGTCCTTAGAAAGTAACAAGTGTATTTACTGACTATACATTTGAAACTCCTACACCATGATAGAATCTTCAAGATATAATGGTTTGTTTTTATTGTTTTCAAGAACCCAGAGTTCCCTGTATGCCATGAAGAAATAGAGTTGCTCATTTTTGTTGTTCAATTATTCAGTCATGTCTGACTCTTTGTGACCACATGAACCATCACATGTCTTCTCCCCTTCATATACCTCAAACTCTGTTCAAGTTTATGTTCATTATTTCCATGACACTATCTATCTTATCTTCTGCATCGCCTTTTTCATTTTTCATCAATCTTTCCCAGTATTAGAGCTTTGTACAAAGAATCCCATTTTCTCATTGTGACCAAAGTATTGAAGCTTCAGCTTCAGTATTTGACCTCTCAGTGAATCACCTGAATTGTTTTCTTTAAGTATTGATTAATTTGATCTTCTTGTTGTCCAAGGGACTCTCAAAAGTGTTCTTCAGCACAATTTGAAAGCTTCTTTTATAGTCCTACTCCCAAAGCCATACATTGCTACTTAAAAGACATAGCTTTGTCTATATGGAATATTGTCTGCAAAGAGATGTCTCAACTTTTTTTTATGTTGCCCAGATTTACCAGATTAACTTTCTTTTCTGGAGGCAAGCATCTTTTAATTTCATGGCAGAAGTTGTCTGCTGCAATCTTTGAATCCAAAAACATTAAATCTGACATTGATTTCATTTCTTTTCCTCTTTTTGCCAGGAAGTGGCAGGACTATGCCAAGATCTTAGATTTGTTTGGGTTTTTTATCTTAAGTTTCAAGCCACCTTTTACATGCTCCTCTTTCACCCTCATCAGGAACTTCTTAATTCTTCTTTACTTTCTTCCATCAGAGTGGTATTATCTGCATGTCTGAAATTGTTGATATTTCTCCCAACACCCTTTAATTCTGGCTTTTGATTTGTCTACCCTAGCATTTTGCATGATGGGCTCTGCAAAAAAGTTAAATAAATAAGGTAATAATATACAGCCTTAACATACTTATTTTCTAGTCTTAAACAAATCACTTGGTCCATGTTGGATTCTAACTCTTGCGTATATTGGACTGTATATTGGAAACAAAATATCTTACACCAAAGCTTGTTTTTAGAAAGACAGAACCCAATACCATGGAATTCGGTGAATATTTGTTCATAAAAAAAGTCTAGGCTCTCTAGTAAACTTTCATAGAGAGAACTTCTCTAATCCACTGTTTCTAGATACCATCACCACATACAACAGGGAACCCTGTGCCTTGAATTGCCTTCTAGGAAAAATTCAAGTCTTCTGTTAAAGCAGAATCAACAGGATCATGGCAGATCCTAGACTACTTATGTCCATGTTATAATAATAAACTCCCATCATTTATTCCCAAGCTACTAAAGGAAATGAGAGAATGTTATTGTTGAGGGAAATGAGACATTCTTACTGGTGAGAAAGGATTACTTTCTTCTGGTGTCTCTGCCATGGAAAAAGGAGATGGTATTCACTATGGCACTCCAAGTTTCATGGAAATCATAATTTATTGGAAAATATTTTTGAGAGGATAAGAGACATAGAGGGAGGGAGCAACTCTTCCCAAATATCATTTCCGGGTTTTTTCTATTTCAACTCATTGCCTCTTCCTCTGAGAATCTTGAGCAATGTGAGGTCATTTCACAAAGAACAGATTATCTCTGATAGGGGTTTATCCCAAATTCTGTAGGGATAAGGAGAAGTTAGAGGTCTTCTGATCAAAATCAGATCAACTGATATCAGTTCTTACTGTAAATGCAAGTAACTAAAGTTCATGGAAATGGTGTTTACCCTGCTTCCAAAGGTAAGAGGAAGCATCATTTTATGAGACTTTTTAATCATTTTCTAATCCCAAAACCATGTTCTATAAGCAGTAGTTTCCATGCAATGTACCCAGAAGTCACTTTAGTATTATTGCCCATTGGGTGTTTTTTACTAGACTAATTGATGGCTTTCTCTACCTAATATTATTTATGAGATAGATTCAGAGCAGACATGGCCATGTCAAGTCAGAAATATGACAGAGACACAATGGAATGGGCAAACTAGGATGCTCCTTCAATCTTTCCTGGACCCAAACACAGTAAGATAATACCATTCCCCTAAGCTCTAATTATCTGCCCAACCATCTGTTCAGAAGGTAGAAGCTATGGCTGAAACTTTCCTCCAATTATGAGAAGAATCTTTAGGAATCACATCTCACCCTCCTGACAATAAACAGTTTTTGATTTTACATACCAGTCTCAAGAAAGAGACACTCTAGAGAATTCACCATCCCTGTGGTTTCCAGGAAAAGCTAAAAAGGCCATTGTAATATAGGCCAGAGTTCCTCTTATGTGAGTAACACAGACCCAGCCCAAGATCTACTTCAGTGTTAGACACAGGCCAAATCCAAGACTATTATGGAATGATTGAAACAAATGACCTTATCAGGTACATTAAGAACAAAGCTGAAGGAAGGCATTATGGATTCTCTCTACAATGAATAATCTTTCAATTTCCCATGATTTCTGTTTTTAACATCTCACTCTTATGAAGAGTCTAAGATATAGATAAAAATGTAAAGAATTGGGAGTAGAGACTTGGAGGCATCAAGCATTTCTGGATGGTTAATGAATTTGGAGGATAGAAAACAAAACATTTCCCATCACCAATTTTCCTTAACTCTGAGAGAGTGGAAAAGGGAAAGAAAATAAAGAGAGGAAATAAAAAGGAAGGGAAGAAGGACAAAGGGGAAAAAAGGAACAAATAAAGAATTAAGGAGTAAGAATGAGAGGACTCTGTTCTGACATTTTGTATGTGTAGGTACATATGTAAAAAAATTCATAAGAGAGATATTTCTCAATGCTGACATTTTGAGAATGTAAGAATTATGAATGGCAATGGTAAAAGAAGGCCTGAATATAAGGTAAAGAGTCAAGATCAGGAAATTGCAAGAATTAGGAAGGTCAGATATGCAGGCACAAAAATGCATCAGTGGGTCTAGATGGAAAGAGAAGCCAATAATCATAGAAAAAGCTCAGGTTCTGGGGAAAATAGCATGGTCTGGAATGGCCATAAGAACCAGAACACCAGGCAAAATCGAGTTGGGCAAGAAGAGATCAGAGAGCCAAGCGAAAGGAGAAATGTCAATTAAAGAAATTGAACCATGATATGGTATCTTATAGTTTGGTACAGCTACCGAGATTACTATTAAATGAATCATTTCTAAACATTCAGAGAGGAAAGCAATGATCACTGTGAGTTAGCATAAATTATTTTAAAGCCATTCATACTATCTTGACTTTAAAGCAGTCATATGGTCCAATCTCATCCCTTTAAAGACAGCTAAATCTAGATCCAAAGAATTTAGATGACTAGCCCAAAATTACAGAATAATAATGATAACAAAATATATATATATGTGCTTATTATGTGTCAGACACTGCTAAGTGTTTTACAATTATTTTCTCATTCAATCTCATTCGATTTTCACAACAACCTTAAAAGGTAGGTACTATTATTATTTACATTTTACAGATGAGGAAACTGGAGCAAACAGAGGGTCATACAGCTTATTATGTGTGTGAGGTCTTCCTAACTCTAGAATGGGAACAGGGATGCATGGCTATATTGGAAAATACCTTCTAATAAGCTGCTGGTCAGACCTTGCTTACAAACAAATATAGTATGCTTTATTTCCAGGGCTTTCTCTATGATAATTATTTATTATTTATTCTATATTTACTTTGTATTGCATGTATTTTTGCATGCTGTCTCTCCCCTGTTAGATTATAAGGTCTTTTTGAAAGCAGACACTAAATTTTGCCTTATATATCCCCAGTGCCTAGTACAGTATAATGCACATAGAAAGAGCTTAATTCATGTTTATTGATTGATAATACAGAATTTCCTGAATCTAGTAATTGTAAAAATGGAAAGAAAACAGTCTGGGGGTTAATTATTCTTCAATAACTGATCCTAGATCTTGATCATCAATAATTTCTTTTCTCATTTTTCATAAACTTATTTTAGTTGATGTGTTTCAGAATTTTACCTAGAACTAAATTAAGTTCTTTGAATTGTAGATTGAGAAAAAAAATAATTTCTATCTCCTTTTTGACTATCTAAAAAGCTTATTTTGTATGAGGCAATGATTTTCTGAAAATCACTGACAGTGGCTCAGTAATAATTTTTATTTTGTCTTCCCACTTCCCCATTTCATCTTGTGTGTAGAGTTAACTTCTATTTTCTAGATGACCTGACATTTTACTTAAGAAAAGCCTGGCTCTCCATAGGCTGTTTGTATAGATCACACTAGTCCAGGAACCACAATTTAAACCCACATTTTGAAGATGATTTCACAGGAACCTAAAGAGTCTAGCTTCTACTTTTTTTAAAGAACATTTTTAAAGTTTTGAGTTCCAAATTCTATCCCTCCTTTCCCTCTCCTTCAGATGATAAGCAATTGGATACATGTGTAGTATGTAAAATATTTCCATATTAGTTATTTTGTTTAAGAAGACTCAAATAAAACCAAAAAATTCAAAAAATACTGTGAAAAATAGTATGTTTCAGTCTGTATTCAATTAATATCAGTTCTTTCTCTGGAGACAGAGAGTATGCATCATTATTCATCCTCTGGGATTCTATTAGATCATTGTCTTGCTGAGCATAGCTAAGTTATACACAGTCCTTCATTGAACAACAATGCTGTTACTGAATACAATGTTCTCCTTTTTCTGTTCCCTTCATTATGCACCAGTTAATGTAATTCTTTCCAGATTTTCTAAAATTATTTTATCTGTCATTTTTATAGCACAGTAATAATATTTCATTATAATCATATACTACAACTTGTTTAGTTATTCCCCAAGTGTTGGATATCCCTTTGATTTCCAATTCTTAGCCTCCACAAAAAGAGCACCTTTAAATATTTTTGTACAAGTAGGTCCTTTTTTTGAAGGTCTTTAAGATATAGACGTAGCAGTGGTATTTCTGGATCAAAGAGTATACTCAGTTTTATAGCTCTTTATATCATAGTTCTAAATTGTTCTTCAGAATGGTTGGATCATTTCACTACTCCATCAACCATTAGTATCCCACATTTCCCACCTTCCCTCAAATATTTGTCATTTTCCTGATATATTTACAAGTCTCATAGGTATGAGGTGGTACCTGGGAATTGTTTTAATTTGCATTTTTCTAATGAATAGTGATTTAGAGAATTTTTTCAAATTATTACAGATTCCATTGAGTTGTGTATCTAAAAACTGCCTGTTCATTTTCTTTGAGCATTTATCAAATGGGAAATGACTTATATTTTTATAAATTTGACTAAGTTCTTTATATATATACATATACATATATATATATATTTGAGAAATGAGAGAGTTATCAAAAATACTTGCTGCAAAATTGTCCCCAGGTTTCTGCTTTCCTTATAATTTTAATTGCATTGGTTTTGTTTGTGCAAAAACTTTTTAATCCTGTACAATCAAAATGCTTTATTTTTCATTTTTAATGCTTTCTAGATTTTCTCCAATCCTAAATTTTTCCTTTGTTCATAAATCTGATATATAAACTATTCCATCCTCTCTTAATTTGCTTATGGTATAACGCTTTTGTGTAAAGCATGCATCCAGGTTGACTATATCTTGATATAATTGTGAGATGCAGAAACTATTCCTAGTTTCTGCCCTGCTGTTTTCCAGTTTTCCCAGAAATTTTTGTCAAATAATAAATGTTTGGTCCAAATGTTTGGATCATTGAGTTTAACATGAACTATGATACTAAAGTTACTTATTATAATGTGATTTGTACCTAATCTATTCCACTGATCCACCACTCTATTTCTTATCCAGAACCAGATTGTTTTTAAAATTACCACTTTATAATATAATTTGGGACCTGGTATAGCTGGACCACCTTCTTTTGCAATTTTAATTGATTTTCTTAATACCCTTAACATCCTTAATATCCTTTTTATTCTCCAAGATGAATTTTTCTATTATTTTTCTAGCTCCATAAAATACTTTCTGACAATTTGATTAATATGCCATTGAATAAAGAGATTACTTTAGGTAGAAATGTCATTTTTATTATATTTGCTCAACTAATCTATGAGCAATTGATATTTTTCCAATTGTTTGGATCAGACTTTATTTATATGAAAAGTGTTTTATAGTTGTATTTATAAGTTCCTGAGATTATCTTGGCAGGTAGACTACAATTTATTTTATGTTTTCTATGGTTATTTTAAGTGGAATTTCTCTTTTTATCTCTTATGTTTGAACTTGGTTGATAATATTTAGAATGCTAATGTATTGTCTGGATTTATTTTGTTTCTTGTATCAGCTTCTTTTAGCATCTTATAATTTATAGGGAAGTGGGCATGTCATAAAGTTTATAAAGCAACACTGGGCTGCTTAAATCTGTGCTAGGTTTAAACCAAAAATAATTGCTTATACTGTATCATTGGGTTATCTCTGTTCAAATTACTATATGCTAATTCCACAGCCTATTTTGGCCAAAGCTAATACAATCTCTTGTATACCCTTGACATCCTCAAAACAGCAACAGTAACAACCATTTCTTGTCCAAGTAAGATCATGGGAAGACCATCATGTCTGTGAAATTTGGGGTAGTATTCAAAGTGTAATGTATTACCCAATAGATTAAAATGCATGTGGTCTGGTCACAGTTTCCCAAGTAGCTTTTTTCAAATTCTAGTCATTGTAAGTAATTTAGAAACTCTTTAACCTTCACCAATAATCATAAAGATATTGTAAATGATACTGTCAAACAGCATATTCTGTGGCAAATATTTGTTAATTTAATGACCATTCATGATCAAAGGCCCTTTTTGTATGCATAAAGTTTAAAAAGTGTTTCGTCGTTTTCCCCATGTCTAGTCCCCAATCCCCATGCACAGCTGATAAATTGAGACTGAGAACTAAAACAAGAATCCATGATGACTTTGTTTCATCAAAGGCATATAAAAGATCTTCATTTACCATTATGTCAAAGACAAAGAAGGAAGAGACCAAAAAAAATTAAAAAACCAAAAACTTAGATACTTTGACACAACAAAGAAGGAAGCATTAAGAAAGAAGGAGTAAGGAGGAGCAGTTGTGGAGTGGGAAGAAGTTCAGGCAGCCATCATAACACTAAAACTGGTGTTACTCTACTTTGGTGAAGGCTGCAATTATACAGGATACACAAGCAATATGGAATAACAGATATTATTAGTGAAAAAAAAATTACTTGATCATGAAATTTGTTCCTGCTAACTCTACCCTAATCAGATCACTACATTTCAAGAAGGATGGTGGCAAGCAAATGAAAATATGAAAGGTCAACCAGATTTTTATGATTAGAGATTTAAAGCTGAAAGAGACCTCAAAGGTTGTCTATTTGATTCTGCTTATTTCATAGATGAGGAAAGTGAGGCCCAGAAAATGTGATTTGGTCTTGGTCTGTCCTCTGACTTCAAAATCAGCACTCTATCCACTGAACCATAGGACCTCACATAAGAGAAGTTTTTGATTATTCAATATGATTAATGATTTTAATTGGCTTTAGTTTCAATCTATGAGAAATAGGTTCAATTGACAATAAAGGCAAAAGATTATGATCAGTTAGCAGGAATAAGAACTGAACTAGATTTCTGTAATCAAAAAACAAAAGAAATCTAAGGATGAATTTTTTAAAATGAGCATGTTTAGTCTGCAGAAGAAAAGATTTGAGGGACCATAATAGTTCTCTTGATATATTTAATGGGTTCTTCTTTTGGAAAGACTTGCTCTGTTCAGCCCCAGGTGGTAGAACTGAGATTAACTGGTGAAAATCACAGAAAGCAAAGTAGCTAAATATAAAGATAAGGGATGAAGGAAACAGGAAAGAGAAAATAAATGCTTGTTAATTAAAAATAAAGGAACTTCCAATCAGAGTTTACCAAAAGTCAAATGACTACTTGTTGGGAACACTGAAGAGGGTATAGATTTTATTAAATGATATTTTTACTCTGCAGTTTTAAGAATCTGTAATTGACATAACTATATTGATTGGGTTATTTTTCACATGACCTGGAACTCGACCTTTACTGTATCTCATGAAATACTGTAGTTACGAAAATGTAGCATCAATATACATTTATGCTAATGTAAGTTTATAGGCATAATAAAAAAATTTAATTAAGAAAAAAATCATCTATCCTCTCCAAAAAAGAGTACTCAAATTTAAGAAAGATTAATGCTTTAGACAAATGGGGCCTCCCCCTGATGTTGGAATTAACATAAATTAGATTAATCCGAGTAATATCTAATTCCTTGCCTGTGTCACAGGTTCCCTTCTGTGACTGATGGCACCTCCTTTAGTACTGAGGGCATCAGAGGAATAGTCCAAATCCTATCTTATTCTCTGTGTGCCTTCCTTTAAACTGAGAGCACTTTGAGGGGAGAACTTTTATTTTTTCCACCAAAGACTTCTCTAGTAGGAAGAATTGTACTTTCTCCTTTCTTTGTACTCTCCATGGCATCTACTCCAGGACTCCGATCACAGGGATGGGTTGGCACATATTGTCAATCATTAACTGACCAAGTGTTGTTTTGATTATAATGCGTCCCAACTTTCTTTTTGCAGATAAGAATCCTGTCTGAGATTTCACTGTTGCTGCAAGAATCTTGCTGGATGACACTTCATCTCTTAGAAAACTGACAATGAGAGAAGGAAGAAAGATACAGTGGTGAAACATCTTTTGTGACAAACCCCCACAGAGAAGTCATATCACTAAGCATGTGCAGGGTTTGCACAATACTTTTACTTATCCTCTGTGATGTGGAACAGTGTCAAATATTTGTCTTTTGGAAGATGCAGGTGCTTGGATGTTCAGAAACTTGAGGAGAAAGTGAAGGCAAAAAGGTAGAAAAGATTCATATGAAGGGGTTTTTCTGTAGGGCAGACTGGAGTTGTAGACAGTGGACAATAAATTCTCCATCTCCTTGGGGCTGAAAGGAATCCTTTCACCTGCCTAAAATGTGAACATTCTACAAGTTCTGGCCAAGAGAATGGTTTGGGGGAATTGGACAATAGTCAGTGAATTTGTTCTTGTGAGCTTCTCAGTCCTGTCCCCAGAGGTACAGATTTTGCTGTTCCTGTTGTTTCTGATCATTTATTTTGTCACTTTAATGGGCAATGTCCTTATCATCCTGGTCACTACAGTTGATTCTGCCCTGCATAGTCCCATGTACTTCTTCCTCAAGAACCTATCCTTTTTAGAAATTAGTTTCAACATAGTCATTGTCCCCAAGATGCTAATTACCTTGCTGACCAAAGACACAACTATCTCTTTTCTTGGCTGTGCAACGCAAATGTATTTTTTCTTCTTCTTTGGGGCTGCTGAGTGCTGCCTCCTTGCCACCATGGCCTATGATCGCTATGTGGCTATCTGTGACCCTTTACGTTATCCAATCCTCATGGACCAGAAAGCCTGTATCCAGCTGGCTGCTGCCTCTTGGTTCTCTGGATTTCCTGTAGCCACAGTACAAACAACATGGATTTTCAGCTTCCCATTTTGTGGTCCAAATAGAGTGAATCACTTTTTCTGTGACAGCCCTCCTGTAATTGCATTGGTCTGTGCTGACACATCCCTATTTGAACTGGAGGCACTGACAGCCACAGTTTTATTTATTCTCTTTCCCTTCCTGCTGATCTTGGGATCCTATGTTCGAATCCTCTCCACTATCTTCAGGATGCCCTCCACAGAGGGAAAACATAAAGCTTTCTCCACTTGTTCTTCCCATCTAGTTGTTGTCTCCCTCTTTTATAGCACTGCTATCCTCACCTACTTCCGTCCCAGATCCAACACCTCACCTGAGAATAAAAAGCTGCTCTCACTGTTCTATACAGTGGTGACTCCCATGTTAAACCCTATAATATACAGCCTGAGGAACAGTGAAGTGAAAGCTGCACTCCAAAGAACCCTCCGAAAGGCCATTGTCTCTCAGAGATTATGACTGATTTTGCTAAAAATTGAAGGGATAAAATGAAAGGACAAAAGGAAAAAGGCAGCATAGAGAAGGAGATAAAAGAGTTGAAGTTGGAGATAAGAAGACCTGGGTTCAAATCCCATCTCTCATACTTATTATCTATATGCAAATCACTTAAGCTCCTTGTGCCTCAGTTTTCTCATCTCTACAACTGGGATACTAATACCTATAGTACTCAACATTCAGTGTTGTTGTGACATTCAAATGAGATAATACATATAAAACACTTGCTGACAAACTGACATATAGCAGTATGTCAGTGTTAGAAGTACCTTCTATTAATTAAATTAAATGCAATTAAACCAACTCTAAAATTTTGCCTCAGATTTCACTTTGAAGTGTCAAAGATGACAAAAGAGACTCAATATTAAACAATATTAGAAGGGTCATAGGAATACAGTTACATTTTTAGTAGGTCTATGAATTGGTCCAAACATTCTAGAAAACAATTTGGAATTTTACTTTTAAAAGGTGACAAAATTGTCTATATACTGTGAGCTAAAAATCCTACTGCTAGGCAAAGACAAAATGAATGGTCCCATTCAGACTTTATTAATCCTAGCAGCACTTTTATATGGAAACAAAGATGTAGTACAAAGTTAAGTTCTATTTATCTGGGAACAGCTAAACAAAATATGTTATACAAACATGATAGAACACACCACTACATATTCTTTGCAATAACCTCTGAATATGAAGAATTCAAATAAACATGGGAAGATTAAAATTAACTGATATAGAGTAAAGGAATCAGAACCAGACAACAATAAACTAATAGCAACAAAAACTGAACACTGAAATATTATAATGACCAAAATCATCCCAGGAGATTGGTACCTCTCTTTCTTTAGTGCATAAGTGGGAGACTATGAAATATAGAATATACTTTCAGACACGTTATTGATATGTTTGTTAGTTTTGCTGAACTTGTTTTCTTTTTCTCTTTTTTTTCCCTTTTTTATAAACTTTGCTACAAAGGATGACTTACTATATAGGGGAAGGGTAAGAATTATATTAAAAAATTAATGAATTAGAAAAATAAAATATATCAAAAAAGAAAAGATTTTTATTATCATAAGTCCCAGGTTAAAAGAAAACACATGAGAAATGATAAAGCTTGTATATTGCATCATACAACTGAACCCCATAGTCCTCTCTTTTGAACTTTGGAGATGATAGCTTCTCTTTTTGTTCTATGTTCTTTGACATCATTTAACTTTGCAATGGAAAGCGTATAACTAGAGAGGGGGGTTGAAGGAGAACAGCATTTGGAATTATTCTTCCACTTGACCAAAAAAGATACAAAGCCAAATTTAGTCCTCCAAAGAGGAAGAAACCCCATTTGTCAACACAAGAATGATTTTCAAATCATTATGGTGGCATGAAAGAAGAAAAACTACATCAGTTGTTAGGAGAGGTATTAAACAGTGAAAAGAAATCTGATACTATGCTTATTGATCATAAGAAAACATCTTGAACTGGAAAAAAACAGTATGAGAGAAAAATATAAATTCAATTCATAATTTTAAATGTAAATAGTATTAAAAAACCTAATTAAAAGAAAAAGAGTGACAAATTGGATTTTTTAAAAATTGGATTTTGCAGGAAACATATTTTTAAAAAGAAAAATATAGAAAGAATAAAAATAAGGATCCAGAAAAAAAATGTATTACATAGCAAGTGAATTTTGAAATGTAAGAATTGCTATCTGACAAAGCAAAAACAAATACTCAAAACATAAAAAGGGATAATCAAAAAAATTCCATTATGCTGAAAAGAATCAAGGACAACATATCAATTTTAATATTTAACTTATATGCTCCAAATGTCTTGGGTTTAAACTGTAAAAAGTCATAGACAGTAGCACAATAGTGACACGGAATTGCAATGATCCTCTCAGTTTTGAATGGGTCAAATAGAAAGATAAACCAAAGAGAAAATAAATAACTGAGAAAACCACCAGAAAAATAAAACTAAAAGATTTATGATATCTACTAAATAAGATTGCTAAGAAATATATTTATTTATTAGCACCATATGGAACTTTTGCAATAATCAACCATGTATTAGAGCAGAAAGATATTATAAATAAATGTAAAAAGGCAGAAATAAAAAATATACTTTTAAAAGATCATATATCACCCCATAGCACAAACAAAAAATATAGAACCAAGGAGTCAAAGAACAAATATTAGAAACAATAATTATGTGACAGAAAATAATGATAAAATATCACAATTTCTGGGATGCAGTTAAATCAATCCTGTGGGATGCGGTGGGGGGGATGGAGGTAGATCATTTCTTTCTTGCTTTAACACACCGGGGGGGCGCAGAAAGGAACTAACAAACTAAATATATAGTTTTTGAAATTAGAAAGCAAAAAAATATTTAAAAGTAGATAAAAGGAAATAAAATAAATAACAATAAATATGATAAATAATTAAAAACTGTTCTTGGAAAAAACTAGCAAAATTGACTAAAAACAAGAGGGCAGAAAATTCAATGAATAAAATAGTAAATGAGCAAGGTAAAATCACAAAACTCTAAAAAAGAACCAGAAGCTATTATGCCAGTTATGCCAGTTATATGCTAACAAAACTAAGAACATAATAAAATCCAAATATGCAAACAAAAAGAATGGGCAGTTCAGTGCATAGAGAACTGGGCTTGGAGCCAGGAATATGCTAGTTCAAATTTAGACTCAGGAACTTCCTAGCAGTATATCTGGGCAAGTCATTTAACCTCTACTTGCTTAAAGTATCACTGACAAAAAGGTGATCCACTGGAGAAGGAAACAGCAAATTACACCATTATCTTTGCAAATGTCCATGAGATCACAAACAATAAGATAAAACTTAATAACTGAATAACAAAAACAAAAATAAAAGACAAACCTTAGATTTTAAAGAAAATAGAGCTAACTATACAAGAACTACCTAAGGAGGAGTTGGTGGGGCGTGGGGGGTGGAAGCTCTGATCCTGATGGATTCATAGGAGAATTGTATCAAACTTTTCAAGAATAATTTGTACCTATATTAGGTAAATTTTTTCTATAAAAACTTGGAAAGAAAGCACCCTACTAAATCTCTTTTATGAGATAAATATAGTCTTAATACCTAAATCAGAGAAGGATAAAACACGAGAAAACTATACACCAATATAATTAATGAATAACTATTTTAAAATGTTCAACAAAATCTTAGGAAAGACTACAAAGATGTATCCAAGAAACCATTCATAATGATCAAGTTGGTTTATACCAGAGATGAAAAGATAATTCATTATGAGGAAAACAAGTAACAATTAATCACATTAAAAACAAAAACATTAAGATGACAGGAAAAGATAATGAGGAATGTTGAAGGGGATGTGGGAAAACTGGGACACTGATACATTGTTGGTGGAACTGTGAACGGATCCAACCATTCTGGAGAGCAATTTGGAACTATGCTCAAAAAGTTATCAAACTGTGCATACCATTTGACCTAGCAGTGTTTCCATTGGGCTTATATCCCAGAGATCTTAAAGGAGGGAAAGGGACCCACATGTGCAAAAATGTTTGTAGCAACCCTTTTTGTAGTGGCTAGAAACTGGAAACTGAATGAATGCCCATCAATTGGAGAATGGCTGAATAAATTATGGTATATGAATGTTATGGAATATTATTGTTCTAAAAGAGAAACAACCAGCAAGATGATTTCAGAGAGGCCTAGAAAGACTTGCATGAACTGATGCTGAGTGAAATCAGCAGAACCAGGAGATCATTGTACACAGCAACAATAAGACTATATGATGATCAATTCTGAAGGACATAGTTCTCTTCAACAATGAGATGTTTCAAACAAGTTCCAGTTGTTCAGTGATGAAGAAAGCCATATACACTCAGGGAGAGGCCTGTGGGATCTGAGTCTGGACCACAACATAGCATTTTCACACTCTCTATTCATGTTTGCTTGCATTATGTTTTCCTTCTCAGAGTTTTTTTTTTTTTTTTCCCTGTATAGCAAGATAACTCTGTAAATATATATACACATATTAGATCTGTCAAATATTTTAACATAATTAACATGTATTAGACTTCCTGCCATCTAGGGGAGGGGGTAGGATGTAGGAGGGAAAAATTTGTAACAGAAAGCTTTGCAAGGGTCAATGTTGAAAAATTACCTATGCATATGTTTTGCAAATAAAAAGCTTTAATAAAAAAAATAAAAACAAAAAAACAAAAACAAAAGCATTCAAAACTGTGTAATTATCTCAATGGATATGGGAATCCTCTTTGGCAAAATATAATATTTATGTCCCCCAATCACTACAAAGTATGGGCATAAGTGGATTTTTATGATCATAAAAAGTACCTATTTTAAAATAAAAGCAAGTGTCATAAGCAACCACAATACATTAGAATTTTCCCACTAAATATGGCCTTAGAACAAGAATGCACACTCTTACTACTATTATTTGACATAGTTGTGCAAATACTAGCATTATCAATAAGTCAAAAGAAAGAAATTAAATGTATAATGGTAAGTAAAATCAAAACTATCCTTATTTGCTAATTATATGATAGTTTACTTGGAAAATGTTAGGTAATCAGTAAAGATAGGAATTAATACAATTGGTTCAACAAAGCTGTAAACTACAAAATAAATCTTTAAAAAAAACCAAAAGAATATTTTTGAGGCAATAAATAATTCAAATAATCCAAAATAAATGAATTATCTATGGATCAAACTACCAAACCACATGAAGCACTTATATAGATTCAGTTACAAAGTACAAATAGCTAGAGAATTATTCCATATTTGTGGGTAGACCATGCTAGCATAATAAAATTACGAATATTATCAAAGTTAATTCATAATTTTAATGCTAGTAAACAAAATTGCCAAAGAGATAATTTATAAAACTCAATAAAATGCTAAACTCATTTGGAAAAATTAAAAAATTAGAAGAACAAGGAAAATAATGAAAAAAACGTAGGAACAATGGGGTAATAACTTCCAAGAAGTCAAACTATATTATAGTCCTAGTCACTCCTAGTCACCAGTCAAAAAAACTATCTGGTATTGGTATATATATATATATATATATATATATATATATATATATATATATATATATA